>RJWM01010706.1:0-62452 GCA_004363535.1 Dasyprocta punctata
GACTGTAAGATGTGTCATTAAAGCAAATGTTTCTTTCCCTGCTTCTCCTAGGAGTCCTCCATAATAATAGTTCAGCGTCCTCACTTTGAATTGCCAGGTGACTCAGGCTTCTTTAATCTTTTTTCTTAACCATCCTGGATCCCATGATAGCTTTTCTATCTCCATCTTTAAATTTGTGCTCCAGACAAGAAAAGAGAGAGCAAAAGTTACAAAAGTTAAGATCGGCTGAGTCTTCTTTCTTTGAATTAGCTTTTTCAGAAGTTCCTAGTGGTATTTGCTTAAATATCATTGGTCAGAACTGTGTCACAGGGCCATCTCTCAATATAGTAGAGGCTAGAAGATGCTCTTTTATATAGTTGGGTATATTAATGCACTAAAAAATATGGATTGTATTGGTAAGAAAGAAAAGGAGAAGGGAAAATGGCTAGACCTAACTATCATCATTATCCAGATGTTAAATTCAACTTATTTTAAGATAGGTCTGGCAACACTATTGACCAATCAAAACAAATGCTGCCCAGCATACCACGAAAGTGGGTATCAACTAGAGGGTAGCCTTGGTGATTTTCCACTTTGCATTATAATTGTTATAAGTAGCTCATCCCTCTTCCCCCACATAGCAAGGGCTAAATCCATCAAGAATAAGGTTCTGTTATTCTTTTCAGTCCTCAAAAAACTGTATATAGAGTAAGTATTCTCTTTGTTAAAGAGAATGAACCATTGAATTATTCATATTATGATCTAGAGATAAAGGAACCATGCAAAGAAGTGTGCAAGTTATTACATATTCAAGTTGCTCGGGAATGAATGACTCTTGTGAATGGTGGCTGCCTCATCCAAAATCCCACAGTATGCTGGATTTTAAACCTGGCAGGTGAATGTGCACTCTTATGACTATTCAAAAATATTATTTTAGACTTAAGAAAAGAAAGAAAAAATAAGTATTGCCCAAAGTGAAATATTTCAGATATAATAGTCTGGAGCTGTTTATTAAGTTGAATTGCACTAATAACAAGCTTCCCCGCTGCTGTAAAGAATCAAATAGTCCCTTAATGAGTTGCATCTGGTTCTTCTAGCCTGTCATAAACCTAATGCTATTACTTCCTTTTACTTAAATCTTGAGTAACCATAATGCTCAGAGGTTAGGGTGTGGGATTTTAGTGAATTTAATTTTTACAACTTCAGATGAACTCAAAAACCCTAGCACATCCTCATTATTTAGAAAAAAAAGTTGTATTTTATTCTCATGGTTTACTTTTTATCCATTCAATTCTTTGAGTTGTTCTTCCATGTATTTCTGGAAATGTAAGTATATCCTAAATTATTAAGAGAATTGATAATAGTCTACCAAGAAAAATACTTATTGGTGAAGCACGCCTTTAATCCCAGCACTCAGGAGGCTGAGGTAGGAGGAGCGTTGTGAGTTCGAGGCCGGCTTGGGCTACAATGTGAGCACAAGGCCAGCCTGAGCTACACAGTGCGACCCTGCCTCAAAAAACCAGGGTTGGGAGTTTGGCTCAGTGGCTTAAGTGCCTGTCTGACAGGTGTGAGGTTGTGACAAATGGACAAAACAAGATGTTAAATATTAGGCATTGAGTCATACTGCCCATTATATTTTAACCTTATACTCCCTAGAATAATTCACATTCATGAAATAGAAATGATAACTCAAAGATAAGTCTTTAAAAAAACCAATCTGAATGTAGGTTACGGCATATATAAGTAGTTTTCTTTCTTTTTTTTTTTTTTTTTTTTTTTTTTTGTGGCACCGGGGAACTAAATTTTCTTTCCTTTTCTTTCCTTTTTTTTTAATATGTGTGTGTGTTTGTGTGTGTGTGTGTAGCCTTTGACCATTAGCTCCCCTTTTAACCTGCTAAGAACTGTTTAGAAAATATATCTTATTAGCTTTCAATTGAGAAAACATAATCTTTTTATTTTATGCAAAAAAGGTAAAACCAAATTTCATAACAAGATGATAGGAGAATAACAATAGTTAATACACAGCATATTATTATGTTTAAACTACTCATTCAGAGTACAAAATATGGGCACAAAAATTCTCCAATCAATCAGTGCAAACTTTCCTTTTCTGTGAAGAAGTACTTAATATCACAGCTCATTTGCATTTTTTCTCTTTTCCTTTCCTTCCTTTACCCTTTCCCCCATCCTACTTCCTTTTTCCTTTTTAACAGTTTCTTCCTTTTGCCAATATGTATTGTACATTTTAGACTTTATTTACTCTTTCAATTTCTCACATCAAGGAGACAATGCAATGTTTATACATGTGAGTCTGATTTACTTCACTAATGAATATAGTCCCATCTTGCATCCATTTCCCTATGAAAGTCTCAAGTTTATCCTTTATGCCTGAGTAGTACTCCATTGTGTAAAAATGCCACATCTTTTTTATCCACTCCTTGGTTGATGGACATTAGTGTTGCTTCCAAAATTTAGCTATTACAAATTGTGCTGCTATAAACATGGTTGCACATATATCACTGTGATATGATGTTTTTTATTCTTCTGGAAAGATACCCACAAGTGGAATAGATGGGTTGAATGGAAGCTCTAGTCCTAGCTTTCTGAGGAATCTCCACACTGATCTTCACAATGGTTGCACCAGTCTACACTCCCACCAACCGTGGAGAAGTGTTCTTTTTTCCCATAGATCTGCCAGCACTGGTTATTGGTTGATTTCATGATGATAGCCATTCTTTCTGGAGCAAGATGGAATCTCAGTATTGTTTTAATTTGCATTTCTCAAATGACCAATGATGTTGAACATTTTTTCATATATTTATTTGCCATTTTTATTTTTTCATCTGAGAAATGTGTATTCATCCCAGATGCCCATTTTTGGATTAGGTATTTGAATTTAGGGGGTCCTGATTTTTTTCAATTTTTTATATATTCTATATATAAGTCCTTTTTCTGAAGAATAACTAGATAAGATTTTTTCCCAGATAAGATCAAAACTAGATAACTTTTTTTCCTGTGGGTTGTCTTTTCATTCTATTGGTGATTTCTTTTGAAGTGCAAAAGCTTTTTAATAAAATGAGGTCCCTGTTGTTGATTCTTTGAAGTATGTCTCATGCAGTTTGGGTTTTGTTCACGAACTCTCTGCCTATATCTATGGCTTCAAGATTTCTACCTACTTTCTCTTCCAGTAGATTTAATATTTGTTTTAATATTCAGATCTTTGATCCATTTCTAGTTTAGTTTAGTACACAGTGATACATATGGATCTAGTTCTAATCTTCAGCAAGTAGAGAGCCAGTTTTTCCAGCACCATGTATTAAAGAGGCTATCTTTCTTCCAGTGAACATGTTTGGTTGCTTTATTGAAGGTAAGGTGATTGAATGTGTTTGGAGTTTTTTATGCATCTTCTAATCTGTTCTACCAATCCTGATGTCTGCTTTTTTATCAGCAGCATGCTGATTTTACCACAGTAGCTTTGTAGTATGACTTCAAGTCAAGGATTGTGATACCCGTGCCTTCTTTGTTGCCCAGAATTGCTTTTGCTATTCTAGGTCTCTTCAGGTTCCAAATAAGCTTTGGGAATGTTTTCTCTAGTTTTTTGAGTGTGTTAATGGTATTTTGATCAAGATTGCATTAAATCTGTAAAGTAATTTTGGGTGTGTGGCCATTTTCAATATATTGTTTCTTCCGATTCTTGAGCAAGGGATATCTTTCCATTTTCTGATATCCTCTTCAATCTCTTTTTTCAGAGTACTGTATTTTTCAAAGTATAGATCTTTTACTTCTTTTGTTAGATTGATTCCTATGTGTTTTATTTTTTGGATCCTATGTGAAAGGTGTGGTTTCTTTCTCAGTGAGTTTGTTGTGTACAGGAATGCTATTGATTTTTGAGTGTAGACTTTGAATCCAGCTACCCTACTGAATTTGGTTATTAAATCTAGAAGTTTTTGGTGGAGTTTTTTGGGGTCTTCTATGTAGAGTACCATGTCATCTGTAAATAATGATAATTTAACTTCTTCCTTTCCTATCCTTATTCCTTTTCTTTTTCTCTCTTGTCTAATTGCTCTGGATAATGTTTCTAGAACTATATTGAATAAGAGTGATGATAGTGGACATCCTCATCTTGTTCCTGATTTTAAAGTGAAAGTATTCAGTTTTTGTTCATTTAGTATGATGTTGGCTGTTGGTTCTATATAGATGGTTTTTATCAGATTGAGGTAAAGACCATCTATTTTGATTTTCTGTAGAGTTTTTTTAATGAATGAATGTATTTTTCAAAAGTTCTTTTTGCATCTATTGAGATGATCATGTGATTTTTGTCTTTGGTTCTGTTGATATGGTGTATTATGTTTATTGATTTGTGTATGTTGAGCCATTTTTGCATTCCTGGCATGAATTCCACTTGGTCATGGTGTATTATCTTCTTGATGATTTGCTGCATTCTGTTTACTAATAACTTACTGAGCATTTTTTCATCTATGTTCATTAGGGAGATTGGCCTGTAGTTCTCTTTTTTTGGTCTTTTTCTGATTTGAGCATCAGGGTAATACTTGCCTCCAGGAATGAGTTAGAGAATATTGCTTCCCTTTCAATTTCATTAAAAAATTTGAGTAGTATTGGCATTCAATCTTTCCTAAATTTCTTGTAGAATTCAGCAATGAATCCATCAGGACCTAGGCATTTCTTTGTTGGTAAGTTTTTAATTATATTTTCAATTTCATTAACTGATATTGGTGTAATCAGAATTTTTATATCTTCTTGATTTAGCTATGATAATTCATACATATCTAGGAATCTGTCCATTTAGTCTGTGTTTCCATCCTATGAGAATTAAGAGTTTAGTAGTAGGTATTGATGATCTGAATTCCCACAGGATCTATAGTGATTTCATCCTTTTCATTTCTCAATGAATGAATTTGAGTCTTTTCTTTTCTTTCCTTTTTTTTTTTTTTTGATAAGGTTGGCTAAGGGTTTATCAATTTGATTTATTCTTTCAAAGAACCATCTTCAATTCATTCATTCTCTATATTGTTTTCTTAGTCTCAGTTGTGTTAATTTCTGCTCTGATCTTTTTAATTTCCTCCCTTATATGAACTTTGGGCTTGACTTGCTCATCTTTTTCTAGAATCTTGAGGTTGCTTATTTGTGCTCATTCTGTTTTCCCGATGTGAGAATTCACCACTATAAAGGGAAACATAATTTTTGTGCCTTCGTAATGTCTTTGAAGTTTTTTTCTTAGTAGCAAATAAAATAATGGTAACAAAACAATAACTTCATAGATACATTGAAGTAATGTAATCTCAAACAGTGATGGTACACATTTAAGGATTTCTAATTGACCCAGGAAACTGCTCAGAACTGTGATTGCTTCTAACAGGGGTCCTGTTATGCCTAACCAAAATAAAGCTTAAATGTTTGAAAATAGAACTTAACATAGGATACATGTATGCTCTTGCTTTGAGCTCCCTACCTAGGATGTTTTTCTCAGTCACAATTTTTGTATCTCATCAACTCGTACCTTTCACATGGCTAACTAAACCAAAACACACATTCATTTCAAAGTTATCTTGTTTTCTATACGTACTCAATCTCCTCTTCCCTGCTTCTGCCTCACATAACAACAAACAAATCAATAAATCAATTCCCTGACTGACCATCTGTGCAATAAAAATGTTTGGCTTTACCTTGATGTTTAACTGTAGTGATAGACTCATGAGACTAAATTTACTATTTTAACTCTTTTTAAGTGTGCAACTCAATAATGTTATATACATTCCCATTGTTGTGGGTCCAAGCTCCAGAACTCTTTCATCTTGCAAAACTGCAACTACCATGGTAATCTTTTAAAAGTTAATTCTTAACTGAAAACCATAGTTTTCTTGCAGAGAACTGAAATAGCTCTAGCTCCACATTACATGGCCCTAACAATTTTTGTCAGAGCACTTTCAAATAATTTTAAACCTATTCATAAATTTAGGCCAGCCCAGCCCAGATGACTTACTTTACATTAAACTTTTGAACACTTTTTCCCAACTCTAGTCTCTTTGAATCTGTGTGTATATGTATAAATGGCCATTTTAATCTATGAACTAAATTAATCAATTTAATATTTCAAAATGTTTCCTACTGGTTGGCTCCCACTGACATATGTGTCCTTCCATTAAAGAAGTTGATGCATAACAGTCATTGTTTCCAAACCTCTTTTCTTATCTTGCTTCTGTTTGATGATACTTCTTTGAAGTCAGAGAATAGCTTTCCACGGTATGCTTTCAAAGATGTAAATGAATAATGTGACTGCATCCTTACTGAAGAAGAGTGTGATAAAATATATGGACAAAGGGAAGACAGAAGTAGGTAAGACAATGACTTTTTTTGCTGGATTTTGTGCCTCCAGAGTGATCACAGTGATGATCAGAGACCTAAAGGATGACACTGGCGGCATGCCCTTTTATATCCCCTTTTAGCTTCTGCTACCCGTTTTACATTATGGGATCCTGCATAAAATTTCCCTTAAGGAAAGGATAGATATATTGCTTTAAAACATGTCTTGAAAAGTGGTAAATTTCAGACTATAATAGGTCTAGGTTCAGTTACAGCCCAGCCACTGAACCCTGTGAGAGCATCAGACCCATCACTAACCTCCTCTCAGCTTCTTTTCTTTATGAGAAGAATGGGGACAATAATATCCGCTGCTACTTCCAGTTTCTGGGAGGATTCAAAAGCAGAGATTTGTGGAACCTTTTTCTGCCTCAGTAAATGCTTGCAAATGTAGTGTCTTGCACTGGTAATTGCAGTGTAATGAGCATCGCTGAGCAATCACTTTCTTTTTCTCTTCCATCTCCTTCTATCAGTCTGACTCCACAGTTAGAGCTCAAGAAAAAGTTTTAGGTAGACTTTATTTTTTTTCTTTTCCTCCTCCCTCTCACCATCAGTCAATAGTACTTGGAGTGTATCCGGAGTCAGCAGTGTCAACATCCCTTAGGAATTTTTTAACAAAATGCAAAATATTAGGTTCCACTGTAAAACTATGAATCAGAAAGTATGGGGATGGAATTTTGCAATCTTTTCATGAACTTTCCAGATGATCCTGGTGTAGACTGATGTCTGAGGACCACTGTAAAAAAAAAATGACAGTCAGGTGCAGTCAGGTGGACCAACCCACTAACCTAAAAGTAGGTGAAGTTGAGAATTGGGACAGTCAGCAGGATAGGAGAGTCAGGAATCTGGTAGGAACTGAGTCTCTCTGGCTCTGAAAACTATATCCAAGTTCATTTTCAAGGGCCAAGGTAGCTGTGTTGGATGGGTCTACATCCTGATGCTCCCTTGCTTACAGAGAATTCAGTCATCTAGGACAGTGATTCTCACCCAGGGGCAATATTACCACCTAAGAGAATTTGGCAAAGTCTGAATTTTTTTTTGTTGTTGTTTTGTTTTGTTTTGTTTGTTCGTTTGTTTGTTTGGCAGAGCTGGGGTTCAAACTCAGTACTTCCTGCATGCTTGGTAAGTGCTCTACTACTGAGCTACTTCTCTAAGCCCTGGAGATGTTTTTTTGTTTTTTGTTTTGTTTTGTTTTTTGTTTGTTTCTATTGCATGACTGGCAGTAATATACATATGTACACCTGTGTGGCAGTTTGGGAAGGGGAGCTGTGTGGTTTTCATTAAATTCTCAAACATTGTATCTGTGTCCTATGTACCATTTTTCTGCCTCATTTTTCTACTCATTCACCACCTCAATTTGGTGATGCTTTCAATTCACTCTAGAATAATGCTCACTCTCCTGCTTTTCTATTTATTCACTTCTCAACTTCTACTCTTACTGCTACCTTCTTTCTTTTGTCTTATTTCCCAGCTCAAATCCCCAACATACAGAATCTCATCATTACTTCTCTCTCCTACTTGGGAGACTTTTTGCACCAGACAGCTTCATGGGCCCCTGGCCCTCTGTGCAACAGCTGCCCTGGATCCAGCACAGGATGACAAAGACCAACTGGGAGGGGATCGAGTCACCCAGCACAAAACACAGCTGCCCAAGCCAGGCTTCCTCAGAGGGCACTGACTGAGGCAAGCACTGGGATCAGAAAGTCCAGGCTTAGGTTTTGTTTAGAAAAGCCTCTGCCAGTCCAGAAAAGCAGAACTTGAATGAACTAGATCTAATACAAAATGCAGATGTGACAAAGACAAGCAGACATTCAGAAACTTCAAGTACTGCAGAGACTAGAAGAGAAAGTAATACACTGGCTGGGACAAAAGGCCAGGGCTCAAGCAGCAGACATAATCAGGACAGAATAGGCAGAAAAATAGGCAGAAGGAGGAAAAGGCCATAGTGGTGCTTCTCTCTCTCTCTCTCTCTCTCTCTCTCTCTCTCTCTCTCTCTCTCTCTCCCTCTCTCTCTCTCTCTCTGTGTGTGTGTGTGTGTGTGTGTGTCTCTCTCTCTCTCTCTGTCTCTGTCTCTCTTTCTCTCTCTCTCTCTCCAGAAGTCAGCACACACAAAAGTTAGGTGAAGAAACTTGGAAGACATGAATGAGGAAATTCTTTGTGTACTGATAAAGCCCAGGGAAGGGGCAAAAATTAGCTGCTAGAGGTTTACTTTGTCCTTTGAGTCATTGTTTCTCCATATGCATTCCTTCTCTTTTGGACACTGTACACTCCCTTCTTCATGCTTTCCCCTTAGCTGACTTCAATAGAACAGAACTACTGTATTTTCTGATTGAATGGAAAAAAAGAATACTTGTTTCCTAATTCTTCATTTTAAAATCAGCAAATCTCTCCAGGGAAAAATAACATAAAACTCTAAGGCACATTAACTTACATTTCTATTTCTATTGCCTTAAAAGAACTGTTGTCCTTTGGGCTAGTAGATTCAAAGGCAAAAAGAAATTTTTTCTTCAATTAAATATTAGAGATGACTCTGTTAACTGAGTTGCACCATATCAACTCTAGGAAATAGCTTAGAGAAATGGTTCCCAAATTTTCACTGCACGTTAGAATTCCAATGCATAGTTGGTACCCTATTCCATTAAATCAGAATACCTAGGAGATGGGAGATATACATCCATGCTTTTAAAGTTTCTCAGGTGATTTCAATGTGCAACAGATCTTGGGAAACTGTCTTAGAAGCTGTTTTACTCAAGGCCCAATATTAGCTTACTAGTTTTTCACTTTACTTTTTGCCAACAAGTGTGATGTGACCAGTAAAACGCTGCTTTTTCAGTCCATTGAATGAAATCCTAGCTCACTGAGGTTGTGCTTTAATTTAGTGCCAGATGGGAACCAGTTGCTTACTTCATTCAAAATAGCAGTCAAGTTAGCATCTTGGCATCTGGTAGCCAAAACATGGAGTAGCAGTTATTGTGTTAATCTTCAGTTGTGTCACTTGGTGTTTTAACTTATCCAGACATAATTTTGGATCCAGAGTGAGTGAAAACAATATGTTCTCCATAGCCCCAGATCTTTGTATGGAAATCCAAGAAGAAAGTATCCACTAAATCCCTCATAGAACACCTCATCAGTTTACCTGTAAATATTTTCAAGTTCAATCCTAAGTTTTGGGGTTTCTTTTTTTATCTTCATATGTGAAGGCTATTTATTGTTTAATGACCATGGTTTAAAGCCCAAGCTCTCCCTAGTCAGCAAGCCCTGTTTCTGAGTCCCGTCTACTTGCTGGCATATTCTCACGATGCTCCCAGCAATTATCTTTTTCAGTAGGCTACAGATGCATCGTTTGTTTCTTCACAACCTTTTAGGAGAGGGCAAATTCTGCAAGGAAGGAACTGTAGTTAAAGCTGTCCAATCTGATAGGAAATGTCCAACACACAAGTTAATAATGGGTTCTAAAACCATGCCAACTTAATAAAAAGAAAATTCAGCCTATTTGCTCTCTATTTCCACAAAGAAATGAGCTTAAAGTATGGTTAATTGGGAGCATAGGGACCCAGAGACAATAACTTCAGAATTACATAATAGGCTCGGCTACTAAGAAAGTTGGTAGCATTTCTCTTCCTGAAGAGATAGGCTGCTGGGGAATGGGACATGGAGGAATGGGTGGGTTACAATCCTGCCTTGGCCTCCAGGTTGCCACGTGACTATATATGTTGTAACATGGCTTTTCAAGGCCTATGCTTGTGAAGGTGCTCCAAAAATGTGGAACCAGCAAAATAACTTATATATGGGGGAGAGACAGGGAAAGAGAGACAGAGAGAGACAGGGAAAGAGAGAGAGAGATGGACAGACAGAAACAGAGACAGAGACAGAGACACTGTGTGTCACAGGAATTAGCTCAGGCAATTGTGGAGGCAAAGACATCTCCTGATCTGCCATCTGCAAGCTAGAGGCACAGAAAAGCCAGTGATATAATGCAGTCCAAGCCTGAATGCCTGAGAACCTGGGAATCTGATGGTGTAACTACAACCCCTAGGTTAAAAGCCTACAAACTGGACAGGGGGGGCTGGTGTAGCTCCAAAAATATGAAGCCTTAAAACTAAGTGCTCTGGTCGCTAAGGGTAGAATAAGATAGATGTCCCAGTTTGAGAAAAGAAAGAGAATTCAGCCTTCCTCCGTGTCTTCCCTCTATTCTGGCCTTCAGTGGGTTGGATGAAATCTACCTGTATTAGGGACAGAAGACCTACTTTGTATTGCATCAACTGATTCAAGGGCCAATCTCTTCACATCAGAAACAATATTTTACCAGCTATTTAGGTACTTCTTAGCCTAATCAATTTAACATACAGAGTCTCAGTGTCTGCATCTGTTAGGTGAGAAGTTAAGCTAAATGATCTCCAAGGTCCTCCATTTATTCTCTAATGTGCTAGGGTATTTAAAAATAAGACATGTAACCTTCCTTGAGCAGTTTATGTCCTAACATAAGACATTTATCTGAAATCCTTCAACCTGAACAACTTCTAGAATAATTCACCAATTTGTTTCCTATTTTGGATTGTGAATTGTAATCAGATCTACATTAGATACCAAGAAATTATTAATTTTGTTGGATGTGAAAATAATGTTAGCTATGAAAATAATGCCTTGGTTATGTAAGACTATGGTCATGATTGCTAGAGATGCATACTGAATTAAGTATGGATCAATCATTAACCAATGAATGGATAAAGAAGATATGTTTTTTTTAACACAATGGAGTACTACTTTGTCATAAAGAAAGACAAACTTGAGACATTTATAGGTAAATGGACGAACCTTCAGAACATACTCTTAAATGAAATGAACTGAGCACACATATGTGAATATCATATCTCTGGTCTGAGAAACTGAAAGTGTAAATAAGGTCCAAAATGTATACTAGATATTATGAAAAAGGAAGAAAATGCTCAACTGAGAAGGGGAACTAGGGAGGGGAGATGGGGACATGAAGCAAAGGAAAAGAAAAAAGTGAGAAAAAATGGAAACAAAGTTTTTATAAATAAGGAGAAAAATAGGGATTAACAGAGGATAAGGGAATGGAGGGAAAAGAAATTGAGATAAATCAGGTACAGCTACAAAGTCCCCATGATGGAAGTGATCATTATGTATATTTAAAATGTACCAATGAACTTAATTAACTATAAAAAGAAAGAAGCATGGGTCAAGTGGCATAATGTCTGAGACTTTATTTTTAAAATAATAACATAACGTAATAAGTATTAAGAACTTATAAGATGCTCTTGGAGCTGGCAATGTTTTTGAATATGGAACATAAGTTCTGGAGAAAGGAGTCTGCATAGGGAAGGCAGATACTGATGGTCTTGAGTGTTCTGGGTATATAACCAAAAATTTAGAGGATTTTAAGGGCCAAAAAAATTCTTTTCCTTAAGATCTGGTACACAGAGATGGAATTTACTGTATTTATCTTTTCTTCCTTCACGTTATATGGATATGTTGGTAGGCTGACATCATTTTTCCTGTTGAAAATGGAAACCCTAAGAGATTTAAATGACTTTGCTGGGGATGTTGCTACTGACAACATCAAAACCATTTGAGGACAAGGTGCTGACTGCCTCCCTTCCACATCCTCTTGCCTTCAAGTAACCAAGGTTTCAATATCCTTTTGGCACCATTTGTCCTACGAGATTTTGTGCTTGCTCAGTATGTCTTCAATCACGGTTAACACTCCTTCTAGTGATTAGAAGTGTCCTTTAAAAAAGTCAACAAGATATCACAGCAGTAAACTCAGAACATCATGACTGGCTTCTTAGAATAAATTGGCAACTTTCCCATGGGAGGGGCCATAGTGCTACACCAGAACAGAACAAGTTCTGTGTCAACAATGACTATGCTGATTAAATCCTATACATTGGGACTATTTTCACTGACTGAAATAATATGAAAATGTTAACTGACTCATACAAGAACTCTGAGTTGTTATACAAAAGTTGTCCATAATCATACCTTCCAACTGAAATACAAATCATGTGTAGTAATTTCTTAGGACTGCTACAATAATATGCTACCACTAGGTGGCTTAAAACAATAGAAACTGATTTTTTGCACAGTTCTAGAGATCAGCAGTCTAGTCTAGTTTTCAACAATGCTATATTCCCTTTGAAATGCTGGGCAGAATCCTTCTTTCTCTACACGTAGCTTCTGCTGGGGAGCAGCATGCTTTGGAAAGTTCTTGGTGTGCAGCTCCACTAGTATCACTACAATCTCTGTCATCACCATGTGGTCTCCCTGTGTCTCTTCTCTACGTATTTTAAGGACAATATTCATGAAGGTAAAGGACCCACCCTATGCCAGCATGATGTCATCTTATCTACTACATCTTCTATGACCTTACTTCCAAACAAGGTCATGCTGTGAAACACTAGAAGGAGAAAGAAATTTGAACCATAGCTCCATCTAAGAAAAATGGCATTGTGGGAAATTCTCCATGTGTGTTCCCTGCTGTAACTTCAGCTCCTGACTTTGCAGAATTTTAGACCTAAAAATTCACTTCCTGTAGGAAAAGTGATTTTGGATAAGAAAGATTGAGAGAACAGCCCAAGGTCGATGGCCAGTACTAACCCACATATCCCATTCCTGGGGAACCTGGTCCAAAAAACCCAAGTAAGCAAATTTTGCTGACACAGTGAAAGCACCATGGACCCAAGCCTCCAAGGAAAACATACCTGTGACTCACCCCTGCAACTTGCCTTTGCTGCTTTCACCTCACCTTCCTGACTCTCCCCCTCTGTCTGGCTCATTTTCTCTGCTTTGCTGAAACCACAGCTGCTTTTAATGTAGCCATTTTGATCCTGTTGCAGGTAAACTGTAAGCCAAATCAAGTCAACTCAAACAAATCCAGCTGTGTCACAAGCAAGCTATCTAGTTGTTTTCCTACAGTGGGGAAAGGATTATAAGGACATGTTAAGATCCAAGGCAAATCAGCAAAAAGATGAGTGTTCCTTCGAGCCTTGCAGACTAGTCATTGAAAATGTTATGAGCCAGGAACAAACCTTAGCAAGCAAGCTGTGTAAATCTGGCATATTCTGTGTCTTTACCTTCTGCTTTCTGAACCTTGCACTCAAACATTGACATGCCTGTGGAAAATCACTGGGCTTTTTAAATTATGGTATGGTTTCCTTGTGCCACAAACTGTATTCACTCTCTCTAGATAACAGCAGGGAAAATGTGTTTGCAGAATTTAACCCCAGTGCCCACTCCCACGCTCTACTTGGCACTACGTATGCCTTCTGTGATAAGTAAAATGAAAGTGGGAGTCAAATTTTCTGTCATGAGCATCAGGTGGATTGTAAGAGAGCAAGAAGAAAATGGAGGAAAGGAGAAATGAATATCAAAGGTCCAAATAGAAACATTAACATTGAATGCAATGATCAGTACTTATCATTGCAAGTTGCAATACTGTCTCTGAATAAAGTCTCTAAATAATTCTTTTCAGATTTAAGCACCTCTTCCGTATTTGAAACCAATTGGGTCCTATCCCAGATATGCCATGGTTGATCTCTTGACTTTTGTGTAAATCCTCTGTAACTTTGTCAGAAACCTGAAATAGAGAAAGTGTTCTCTCAGAGTCACACAATTCCTTAGTGACTCATTTGGCAGCTGATGTATGGGAGTCGCTTAGCTGAACAGAGAACACTCTCAATATTCAGAAACAGAATTGGGGGTTTAGTCCTTTACCCAAATACCATACACCTGGCAATTTGTATAGAAAATCAATGTATTTTCCTATAATTCTGGAGGCTGGTAAGTGAGAGTTGAGGAGCAGTATCTGGTGAGAGCTTGTTTGCTAGGAGGGACTCTACAGAACAGAGAGACATTGCATGGCAGAACAAGCTTGTTAATTTAGGGCTCTTTTCCTCTTATTATAACATAACTAATACAACCTTGAGGACTCCACTCTCTCGACCCTGTCTAATTCTAATTACCTCTCCAAAGTCCACCTCTAACCACCACCAATATATGACTTTGGGGATTTTTTTCAATATGAATTTGGGGGGGATACCTAGACCAAAACCATTAGCATCTCAATCCAAAATATACAATTTGCCATTGCCTTAGTTGCTTGCACAGTGATTTAAGGAAATCAAAAACACTAAGAAGAGGATATTTTTGTCTTGTCATCTAATTTATCGTCACTAGTATCTAGAAAAGTGAGACTGTTACACCATCTCTCCCCCAAAACCCATCAGTTTCTACTTTTTAATCAACAAATGACTCCATTTACAGTAACTATTACAGGATCCACAGAGATAGGAAGACCTTTTCTGCATCAGCTCAGCTTTGGTTTAGAACATTGGGTCTCCACCAGCAAGGTTTTGGAAGGAAAGAAAGACAACACAAAAAAGGAGCCAGAGTTGGAGGCATTCATAAAAGTTTGTCCCTAAGAGTGATACTTAATAAATGGAGAGCCAGTTATCTCTGGAACTACAACTTCTCACCAATCAAATACTTGATGGACAGATTAAAAAGTAAGGAGGGCAAGGCAAGATTATCAAGCTTCAAAGTAGGAATGAATAAAATATCTCCATTTCCATCTGTTCATTCTAAAAGGGTTGCAGAGTGTGAAAGAATTATGCTTTTAGTTACTTTTCCCTCATTGCTGAGACAGAATACCTGACACCCAAATTAGGAAATGAAAGGTTTATTTCTTACAGTTCTCAGGGGTTTCAGTCCATGCTCAGTTGGTTCCAAGGCAGCAAGGTGTGGTGAGGCTGCCATTCAGGGCCACCACAACAGCAAGCGTGAACTGGCAAGAGAGAGGAAGATGCACCTTCCTATCCCACTTGCACTGTATGTTGGCTCCACCCTGGGTGGATGCAACAGTCACATCACCAATCCCAGCACCAGCAACAAACCAATCACAAACACCAGACTCAGCCCTGTCCATGCCACGATTACATGAGACTGGGGGGACACAGGATCAAACCCATACAGATGCATAATCAATTTTGCAAGTAGGAGAAATAATAGAGTGGTATTTTTAAACACCATCATTGTCATGTAATATACAGTTTATAAAGTCCACCTGTTTCAAGTATATAATGTGGTGGGTTTTAGTATATATTTTACAGTTAGCCAATGATCACCATTATTTAATTTTAGAACATATTACTATCTCAAGAGGTAGACGTTAGAACTCACTCTTCACTCCTTTTTCTCTCCCCATCCCTCTTTCTCCATGCTCTCCAACCCCTGGCAATCACTAATCTATTTTCTATAGCTATACCTTTTTGGACGTTTCTCATATATTGAACCATACTATGTTTGGTCTTTTGAGTCTGGTCGCTTTCTCTTAGGATAATGCCTCTGAGAGCCTTGTTATAGCATGGATCAGTTCTTCACTCCTTTTTACTGCTGAATAATATCCCATTGTAGGGATATACCATATTTTGTTTATGCATTCTTTAGTGATAGACAACGTAGTAGTATTTTAATTACAGAAACAAATTGCCATGATCTCTGTGCACCATTTTAATGGTAATATATGAGTTAATACAATAGTCCCTGATCTTAGTATCCTGTATTTAAGGGTATTTAGTATTGACAGCAAAAAAAAATCATTTCTGTTTGATTTGTGGAGATGACCTCATAATAGTGATATAACAGGTAATGATATTTATATTTGTGTCTCTCAACTATCTTAATAGACTGGTCTATATTTAAGATTCTTTACTCTTCTAATAAAATAACTTCAAGATGTATGAAAAAATTTTAATGACATACATATGGAATACAAAACCACCTTTGTACACTCCGATGGCAAGTTCATGGCTGAGTTTGAGGCTGATTTGATAGGGATTCAGAGGCCACACGGTTCTGTGCCAGCTTTGCCTTCTCACTGCTTCAGGCTCAGTATAAATGAGGAGACATAGAAAAGGTGAGAGATGGGACGAAGTGGACTCCACAGGTTAGAATTCACCATGGGACCCATATTCAGGGACTTCATTCTCAAAGTGGCAAAACCCTTCATGATTACCACTTCCTATCTCTGGTGCATTAAGCAAGTACTTAACCTCATCTATATCTTATTCTCAACAATAAATAAAGACCATAATGGTTCTTATTTCCTAGAGATGATTTGGAGAGCCCCATAATTCCAAACACATAACAAATGTACAATCAATGTTAGTTGTTAGCATTATGAGCATGTATTAATTACTTGCCATTTCCTGGTTCCTGTATATCAAGACTCACAACAACACAAAGGTAGATATATGTATTCCTACTTTACAGGTGAGGAAACTGAGATTCAAGAAACGTATATGCCTTGCTCAAGATTCCATGGTTAAAGAGTGGTATAAATTGTAATTATAAACTTTTGTTCTGGCTCAAAATTGTGTATCATGCTATCTCTGTGTAGTGATTCATGCTTTCCAACATTGTAAATACTGGGATGTAACTATAATAATATGCCCAAAGGAAAAAAACTATTAATACAATTGTGCCCCTTTGGGAAATAATGTCACTAAAGCTTATGAGGAGAAACGGAAGTGAGAACCTGGAATTAAGCCACTTGAACAAATTTGAGGCTCAAAAAACTTCCAGGCTAATTATCTAGCCTAATATTATCATTCCAGCTCTAGGGACCCAGACCCTCAGGTTAATAGGGACTAAGACAAACTACACATGGTACTCAGATTTCAAATGATTCATTGACTTGCTTTCATCCACTGAAGAATTAGTTTGTTGTGTCCATGCTGATATTTCAGTTCTCATCTTAATGCTTTAAGATGTTCCCATTACCATTACCACTAAGCCACCAGCAGCACTTTTAAATTAGCCTTAAAAACAAAAGGGTAAACAGAAGCACAGTTTATCACACTGCCAAATTCAACTATCCCTTGAAAAGGCAGAATCAGATAGTGCAACCCACAGTGAGACTGGAAAACAGAAGTCAACATTGACATGTGTTGCTAATTTGCTGCTATGTGAGGGCTATTAACTGTGTTGCCCCAAAAGGGAGAAAACTGTTCAAGGGCCAGAGACAAATAACATTTAGATGGCTCCCAAAGCAGTCGTTGTAGCAGGAAAATGAAAACAGATCTTCCTGTTAATGTTCCCCTCTAAATGGTATCCTTGCTTACACACTGTAAAGTAAGAAAAGTTTTGGCTACTGGGCCTAAATAATCCTAGACCTTGAAGATTAAGACCAGAAATATGTATTGTTTTATATTTTTGGTAAAAAGATGTACTAAATATAAATCAGCATGAACAGAATAATCCATAATTTTAATTAAAAAAGAGTGTTACATTTCCCTCACTGAGGGTATTAGCAATTTCCAATGCTTAAAAAACCTTTTCATAAATCCTGTAAGTGAGGATTTAGAGATCAGGACAAATGCAACATTTTAAGAATGTTCTTAGTACTTCAATCAATTGGAAATTCTTTTTCAAAGTTTGTGGGTTTTGTTTTTTTGTTTTTTGGTGGGGTTTTTTGTTTGCTTGTTTTTTTGTTTTGTTTGTTTGTTTGTTTTTGGTGTTTTAGTTATGGTTTGTTTTGCTTTGCTTTGTTTTCTGGTTCTGGGGAATGAACCCAGGGCCTCGTGTATGCTAAGCCTGCGCTTTACCAATGAATTTCTACTCAGTCCCTCAGGATCATTTCTTAACATCAGTTCCTTGAGCATTCTAGACAATGTCTTTTCATCAGTTGGGGGCTGTTGTTTATTGCTAGTTTCCAGTCTACTTTAAATTAGTAGTCTCACTCTACAGTGACCTCTATTGTTTCTGGGTAGGTAGTTCTACATTTGTGGCCTCTGTGCTAAAATAAGTAGAAACCCATCTAGTTTAGGTTCACAGCTGATAACTGCCTCATCCTCACACCCAACCCATGGTCACCCTGGTCAAGATGACTGTTGGCTAATTTCTCCAGAATCACATTCATGATGCAGTTATTCATTGGACTGGAATAACCACCTGCTTTTAAGTGATCCTGGTTAGATATTCTCATGCTTGTGAAATACAGCTCTAAAATTGTTATTGTCTTTGCTGAACACTCAAGAAGCCAGACTTTGGTTCTTCTTAAATTATCAGTCTTCTCTTTATTTACTTTATATTCATTCCCAAAAGGATTTGAAGTAACCCACTTCAGATACGGTTCTACTAATAACCAGTACTGTGATCCTGGCCAGGTTACAATGATAATAAAATTGCTAACCTCTTAATGTTTCCCAGTTATAAAACACTTCCTTATACCTTCTCTGATTAAAGTTATTATATTCAGATAATACCAGTTAGCAGCTATGCTTCTGGTACAGCTAGTAGATGGAAAATGAAAACCCTGAAGAAATGTAAATGTAACTCTTGTAATCTATTTATTGACTGGTAGAATTTGAGTTTCAATGCAGTGGTTTGACTTTGGTTTCCACGTTGGCTTCCAGAAAAGTTCCCTGAATGTTTGTCAAGAAGTAGGGAAAAGATTAGATATGCCGAAACAGGAGGTCAAGATGGGTACTCTGTCAAGGATGTTTACAAAGAACTTCTTGGGGGAAAAAATGAAATGAAGAATTTGGCCTGGATGTCAGTAGATGGAAAGGGGCTTTGAATTTTCCCCGTGGATTAATACTCAAATATCTAAACTCAAGAAGTAGATAAAAGCTAAAATTAAATTGTAATCCTCAGGTATCTCAGGATATTAACTCTGGCAGCCCCAATCCTCACCATTGCCCCCTCCCATAGGATTTCAAATGACTTCTGTGTAAGCATACACACTAACAAAGAATACATATTCTATCCAAGTGGCCCATTTCATCTTTGGCCACAATGATCATTAAAAAGTTGTTCTGCCTTGTAACATGACCATTTGTTCTAGTTCTGCCCAGTAGTGGGCAACTGGAATGACCAGTAAGGTTCTCCAATTACCCCATTACCAGAACCAAGTCAGACTTCATGCAGTTTCACACTGATTAGAGAGTACAGTGGTTTGAACGCATCTCTAAAAGCTCATGTATTGAACATTCAATCTCCAGTTCAGTAGTGTTAGGAGGTAGGATCAGTTCTTGAGGGCTTTCCCTCATGAACACAATAGTACCATTTTAATAGAAGTGGTGAATTTTAGAAAATCAATTTCAGTCCCCTTTTCTCTCATTCCCTTAGATCCTTCCCTCTTCTGCCCTTTCTCACCTCTCTCATACATGTTCTCTTGTCTTCCACCTCTCACCACGGAATGATGGTGTAGGTCCTTGCCAGCTCCAGGATACTCAGCCTTGGACTTCCCAGCCTCACAACTGTATTAAATTACTTTCTTTATAAAGTATCCAGTCTGTGGTAATCTGTTACAGCAATATAAAAGAAATTAAGACAGAGGGTCTCCCTTCTTGTTCTTTTGGATGAGTTTTCTCAGTGATTACAGCAGCCCTGACTGATTTCAGGACAATGCACAAAGCTAAGAGAAGTAACACATTGTCCTCTCTCTCTTCACCTCTCTTGTCTTGTACATCTTCTCTATCTCACCCTTTTTTTCTCACATTTGCATCTACCTCTCTTATATTTCTTCTATATAAAGGCAAAGGAATTTAATGAAGAAAGTCAAAGAATTTGGTTCAAACTCTGAAAAGTTTCCACCTCTAAAGCTTCATAAATATTTACTTGACGAGAGTGGGAAGGTGTAATTACAGACCATAAGTGAACAGTCTTTGTAAATTGCAGTGTATTATAAAATTACTGAATAGTTTATCATTCAGTTCTAGAAGGCCTCAAACATCCTGTAGTCCTAGCGCTCTGTTTCACATTAGGAGACATAAACAGAGAAAAGAAGTGATTGGTCCAAGGGCCACAGGGCAAATTAGGGACAGAGTCAAAAAACAACTTAGGTTTTCCAACTTACAACCCCTACACCCTCCACTGCATTTTTGCTGAAAAATGAAATGATACTAATCATTCATGCCAAGACCCTAGGATAGGATCCAAATGTATCAGATGCTCAATAACTACTGGCTGAAAAGACACACAAGTGAACAAATTAAGGAGATGGACTAAGACTCATTTTTCCATGATTTTTTAAAGGTTCACTCAGAATATCACTTATGATTTTAATCATTTTAAATTAGCTCTCTATTAAGGAGATTAGTCCTCAAAAATGTATTCGTGAAGATTAGATGAATCATGAATCAATTTTGTTAAAACAAGATTATATTGGTGTGGTCAGGACTGACTAATCTGAAAGTCATTTTTTAATTCACTAGTGGAAGGTATTCTGGACATGGCAGTTCCTATCCTGTCCCTTTAACAGAGCCACCCACTTTCACGCCTTGCATATGGCACCCAGTAAGACACAAACAAAACCCTGAATTCTTTCACTTCCTCTTCTGGCCTTATGTTCATTCAGCTCCTGACCTTTGAGCACTGTTTTCCATCCTGTCAGCAGCACTTGTCTGTTGGACCTAACAGGCAAATTGACTTTATTTGACCTTAGTGCTCTTGCTCCTTCTCTCAATATCGACCTTAATCAATATTTGAAATTTCCCCTTAGTTCCTCCACCCCCAGCCCCAGTAGCTCTACTCTAACGAAGAGCTCATTCTCTTGACTCAAGATGATGTATTTGCCTTGTAACAGTCAGATACTTTATTTCACATTCATTGTTGCTTTTCTTAATACTTAGATCAGTGTCCAGAACATTTCTTTTTGAATTTTAGAGTTTATTAGTCAATTTGTCAAAACTAAAGATTAAATTTAGGCTAACATCAGGAAACAAGAAAGAAATTTGGTAAATTCATCAATTAGAATTATACTGGCAGTTACGGTGTAGACAAAAAATATTTTTTGTTTTTTTATTCTCTTTGTCCACAGTGAATTTCCATTTGTATTATCTTCTCATCTGCTATTGTATATCAATCTCCACTCTATTCTACCTAGAATGTTGAGTCTTTTAGAATAAGGATTTGATGCCAGGGATACAGCTTAGTGGCATAGTGCCTGCCTGGCAAGCACAAAGTCCTGAGTTCAATTTCTGGTATCAAAAAAAAGAATACAGACTTGGCATATGCACATTTACAGCTCCATCCCCAGCACCCAAAACAGTACTTGGCAAGTAGCCTGCAACTAGTCAGTATTTTCTGAAGAATAGATCGATGAAAAAATGAGAAGCCAGATGGAGTTGTGATTAGATCATAGTCTTTAAAAAGATCTCAGTTCAAGTTTTGGTTATGTCAGTTCTCAGTTGTGAGAGTTCTCTGAGCTCATTTTTGTATAAAAAAATTGGGATAATAATAATATATTCCTTATAGGTTTGGGGGAAGGTTTAAATGAGATAATACATGTAAAATTCTTCGCACAGTAGCTGGCATATTTTTAGAACTTACTAAATGTTTACTATTATGTCTATTATTTTACAATGAAAATCTTCAAATGTTGAAGCTTATTAGAGGCAACTGAACTAATATGACTAAAGACTAATTACTGAGATAATTTAGTTCAATTAATACGTCAGTAAGATTTTACTTAAAGAATCAAGTTAACAAAAAATTCAATTGGTCACACCCATCATACTGAACCAAACTAAACTTTCAAAAATTAGTGGGATATAAAGACAAATATGACATTATTCTGTTATTCTAGTAACATGAAATCTGGAAGACTTAAGTGTGCAGCACTACTCTAAGCATACATAAATATAATATGCTGTTACCTCTCATCTGACTTACACTCCATGCTCTGCAGAAAATTGTTATATTACTACACCCAGCCTTTGCGTTGAGCCCTTACAATAATAAAATCCACTTCTACAACAGATTATTCTACTGGGGACTAATAATCACCATTGGAAAGATCATTTTTCACATTAGTACAAATCCATCTCCCTATCATTTTTGCATATTAATCCCATTTCTGCCTTCTGAACCCACTTGGAATCAATCCATATTTTTCTTTTCTATCAGACATCAACAAAATAAGGCCTGTTTGCCAAATCTAAACCATCATTTATATTTGTAAATAAAGACTTATTGGAACACAGCCAAGGCTATTTGTTTATGTGTTGCTTACAACAGTATATTGCCCTACAATAACAAAGTAGTTGCAGCAGAAAACATATGTCCCACACAGCCAAAAATATTTGCTACACAGCCCTTGAGAAAAAAAGACTCTTGCTGTCTGCGTGACAGAACCTGACATGATTTTGTCAGTTAACAAAATCATGATCAAGGATCCAAGCACAGGGCTTGAAGTGGAGGTTAATGGAGGCAGAATTCAGTTAAGACTATTTCCTCCTTGCTCTTGTCATCATGTTCCAATAATGTAACCAGAGTTCAGACTGGTCTTTGAACTACAATATTTGGATATATGAAGCACTCAGTATACCAGATATTTATCCTAGGAACTTCAGTTAAATTATGCTCCATCCTGCATGGTTGTACCGTAGAGTTGGAAAATATATGTAAAACTTTGTATGTGTCAAGTTCGTTCAGAGCAATCTGAAACCATTCAGCATATATTTAAGGACTACCTCAGTCAAGGTCACATAGGAAAAGGGTAGAATACTCAGACAAGATTTTTAAGAGAGTGTATGTCTTAGTTACTTTTCTTGTTTCTGATACACAATATCTGACACCCACAAATTAAAGGAGAGGTTCATTTTGGCTCACAGTTTGTAGTCTTCAATCCATAGTCAGCTGGTTCCAAGGCAGAGAAGTATAGCAGAGTAGATACAGCTCATGACAACAGGAAGCAGGTAAAGGTCAAAGGAGAAGCTAGAGATGTGTACCTTTCCAGGTCACACCACCAGTGAACCACCTTCTCAACCAGGCTTCATCTCCCAATGCCACATTTAGCTATAAACTACTGTGGGTGAACCCCCACTTTAAGCTGAGGGCAAGAGAGCCATGGGAGTCAGGCACAGAGCAGGTAAAGAGTAAGCGTGGGAGCCAGAACAGAAAATGACCAGGGTTAAATACAGTGCCAAGTGTTTAATATGTGCTGAGTGAATAATAGATGAATGGATGACATGAACCCAAGGCCTATCACTCAACAAATATTTGTTGAACAGTAGAAGATAAGACCCCCTTCATGCCCTCCTTCCAGGAAGCCCTCATTACTGCTGCTCAGCATGGCAGGTTTTCCAACCACAGGGCAGCCTTCATCCTGTGCCCGACTCCCTCTGCCCCCTCCCCTACCCCTGATAAACCCTCAGGATTTCCCATCAAATGTGTAAAAAGAATCTGCATTTTCTTTGGAAGATAACAGAGAGAAAGAGGAGTGGCTCCAAACATAGACAAAACATTTTCAAACCAAGATCTGGAATAATTCCCAGAACCTGAAATGCATTCTAGAATATTCACATTTTACAAATGAAAACTCCAGTGTCATTGGACTCCATGGAGAAAAATTCATGGCTTCTAAGAATCCTTTGCCAGACATCTGTGTCACAGGCTCTGAATTCACCAGACACCTCATTATCGAATACCCTGGGGGTGGACTTCTCCTACTCAAATGACCCCCATCACAGTATAAGCTTTGATTCTGAAGATATCTGGGTCTGGGCTCTCAATTCACTGTGCCAATAATGCACTGTTTAGAAAGTGGTGAACATCTGCAGGAGAAAGAGTTTCAAAAGTAGGAAGCCACTACTGGCCATTGCCAGATCCTGCCAGCCATTATCTCGCTCTGTTGGCTGAGTCAGTGTGGGGAATATTCAGCACTGATTTCCTCAAGGGATGATTCTTAACATTCTGAATTTAAAAGACTTAGAAATGATTTGAAATAGAGAAAGACTCAAACTTGAGCTTCAGGGAAAAGTAGCCAAAGCCCTTATTGAGCTGTGGCTGTCAGGATTTGTCAGTAAATTCCACTCAGGGTACACAGTGTCGGTTTTCATAAAATCTGATCCCAGCCAGGTGGACTGGAAAAATTGATATCTATAGATCAGATACCAATACTAGCTCAGTGTTAATTTTCTGATTTTAATTAGTTCACTACATTTATGTACAAGATTGTCTTCATCTCAGGAAAACAAACTGTAATATGTAAGTAAAAAGAAGACATCATGACTGTGATTTATTCTCAGATGATTTAGAAAAAAAATAATTTTTGTACACAGAGAATAGGACAATAAGCTACATGTGGCAAAATATTATCAGGAGGGTACCAGAGTGAAGACTACATAGTTTGTTTTTTTTGTTTGTTTTTTACCATTGTAGCATAGTTTTTTTTTAAGATTGAAATTACTTTGCAACAAACTTTCCAAAGAATTAATTCCAGAAAAGGAGAGAGGCTACATGCCTTTCACTAAAGTGACAGTGTTCAGCATACTAAGTGTGACAAGGAGAGACAAAGACAGCATAGCCTGGTTTGTCACATTTGAGCAGAAGTGATTCATTTCCCCTTTCAGGTGGAGAACTCTTCTCCTATCCATGGGGTCATGCACTAAGGACGCTTTGCACATGAGCTCTGAAGGTAGGACGTGACCCTGTAGCCCCCTGTCACTTGTCCCTATTGCCTGTTCCACCCAGGAAAAAGCAGAGGCTCAACCATCTTGGTTTAGAGATCATTTCAAACCTGCTGAAGTCCACACTGGCATATTCTGCTGTCCTCAAAGACCTTTCAGTCTCCCTGGTCTGTCCAACTCAGACAACCTATGTTTATCACTTTATTTGTTTTCTGAAAGCAAAACTGAAAGTACTAATATTTGATATCTCCTACTGGTACAATTAGGGGATTCTTATTTTCTCCTCAATAGTTTTCTGCACTTGAAAGATCTTCAGTGTCTGCTGTGTTACTCTTATAATCAGAAAAAAAAAAATATTTGCTTTTATTTTTCCAAACAGCTCTACACAAATTCTGTCACTGCGTTCTGGGCCCCCCTCCACCTCCCTAATGCTGTCAGTGCATTATGTCTCCTCCCTCCCAGCACATATACCACAGGCTCTGCTTCTTACTTGTGTGCTAACAGAAAAAAAATCCTAGGATGCCAAGACTAGTTGTTAAATGGTCATAAAGTATTATGACTCCATTTTCTAGATGGAGAAAACCCCTGGCGTTGTGTGTTTACTATAGTCAAATGGGTTCAACCCTTGAATCCTGTGTAATCCTGAGTCTGCACACTCCCTCTTTCAAAGGGAATGAAGAAATGTAAGAATTTGTGGAGACAGGAAACTGTGTTATTGGTTGAAGAAAATTCTAGGCCAAAATGTGCTTGGTGTTAGCAACGGTGCACTAGAAACCACCCAGAAACACAGGTTTTCTGTGGGCAAAAGGCTGGCTTTATTTGTCTGGGTCAGACTGGCTGAGATCATGGATGATATTAGAGGTTGGCTGGAGGAGAAATTTAGTTTATATAGGGTTTGGGGATAGAGCCGTAATCTCAAGGAATCTGGATGAAATGTTTGGGGTCAAAGTTTCAAGGACGGTGTGCAGATACTGCTGGACTTTCCAGCGCAGGGGAGTTTGTATAACCAGTCCTAAATTTTCTTTATGGTCATCTGTTCTGTCTGCTGAGGGCAGCATGGCCCTTTCAGTGGTTTCCTCTTGTTTGCTGAGAATGGCCTGTTTGCTGAGAAGGTCTTGTCCTGGTCAGACATGCCATTTGGATTCTTAGTTCTATCTCACTGTGTTTATTAGTCTCCCAAAAAAACAAAGTGATGACCCTTTGGCAGCCAGCTACCGTTTGGTGTCAAAAGCACCTGACTTTTCCTTTTAGACCAGAATTTTTCAAACACACCTGATACTCTGGACCAAATAGAGACTTTATCATAAAGACTTTAATCATAGAGACTCTGTGGGTACCAAGCAGGACATTTAGCAGCATCTCTGTATCTTACCACTAAATACTATTAGGACACTACCTCAACATTAGCTTTAAACTCAGCCCAAAGTGCCACACCCCAGTGTGTGGCATGCCTTCAGACATGGCCTAAGGTTCTGAGAAGGACAGCATTCCCCTCCAGTAGTGACAATAATATTTCCAAACATTGTCAAATGTCCGCAGGCTGAAGACAAAATCATCTCTAGCAAAACCCCACTCAAAGTTACCTCCGCTCAGGAAGACCTTTTGTTTTTGTGAAAATGGATCACAATTTACAGTGCTCAGATTAAACACTAGCAAATAACTACAGAGATGCTATAGTTGTCAAATTCCTCTGGGAACAACCAAACTTTGTGATGTAAGAGCCCTACACAGAGTATCTGGGACCATAAAACAGGTGAGTCAACCCAGTCAGAATTCTGTGTTTCTTTCTCCTTTCTGGGCTTCTGTCCTTTGTCATCAAATGCCTCAAGCTACTTACTTGAAAGAAAGGCAACCAAGCAAGGACAAAGCAATACTGCATCCTTGATGGTCTTTCCCTTCAGGAAACTGACAAGCTGGGAGGGCACTTTGTAGTCTGAACTGTGCTACAAAGCACCAGGAGTATTTGTCTGTTACTTTTAATTTCTGTATGCACTTGTTAATTGACCACAAGTTTACATGAACTATTTGGGACTTGGTTTATAATTTACCTTGTAAAATTTGATATTTTTAAAGATTTTTACAGACAAATGATCATTCTGGGCAGTGGCTTAACTAGAAATCCTTTTTCCATTTCCCAAGTCTGCAAACCTGGAAAGCATTGGTAGTAGTGGAACTGAGACTCTAAGAGAGGGTAGATGTGCATTCTTGCTGCTTATCTCTCAGTGCCCTCAAAGGCCTTTTATCCCTCAGTTGTCCTCTTTCCCTGGCATCTACCCTGCATTATCTTCCATACCTTACTCAATGTCATGTTTGACTTGCAAAGATGCTTCTGATGCCAATGGGTATCTCTGAAAATGCAGGCAGAAACTTGAAAGCAGTTATAAGATTGGTTAGGAACCAATGATTTGCAAAGATGCTTCTGATGCCAATGGGTATCTCTGAAAATGCAGGCAGAAACTTGAAAGCAGTTATAAGATTGGTTAGGAACCACAGCTCAATTTCAGGGTGAAAGGACTGCTTGTAAAAAAAAATGAAGAGGAGAAAAAAAAATTCCTAAATGGGAGAATTAGAATTAAGAGTAGAATTGCAATTTCTGCCCAAGATTTAGTAAAAAATGGCAAAATCCAATGTATAGCCTTTAACCTGGTTCCTGATCTTTTTAACTTAACTTCTAACTCTCCAATCCTATCTGACTGGTTATGTTCACCCCTGGCAATCACTCCCTCGCACCTCTTCCCCAGAGTGGAGCAAAGCGCCTTTCTGCCTGGCACCCTAATTTTTATTTACTTATTTATTTATTTATTTGCACAAGCTCTGACCTACTTCAGGCTCTGCCCATTCCAATTCTTCTACCTCTGACCCTTTTCTAAGTGCCCACTCTCCTCCTCCACAGACTACAAGAGGCAGGACAAACTTAGAAGCAGCACGGAATCCTGGGGAGAATGTGCCCAATCCACTGATCATGCTTTGAACTATATCTAAAATTCTATGTGTGTAATCTTTTCACTCCAACACTTAACATGCCAAACCCCCTCCCCAATTTCCTACCCTCTGAATCCCTTCTTTGGCTAAAGTATGTCAGTGCCAAAACCTGCACACCATCTGTCTTAGTTACTTTTCGCTCGTTGCCGAGACAAAATACCTGATGCCCAAAATTAGGGAAGGAAAGGTTTATTCTTATAGTTTCTCAGGAGTTTCAGTCCTACTTAGTTGGCTCCAAGTCAGCATGGTGTGGAGGGGCTGCCATTCATGGTGGCTGCAAGCCGCAAGGCACGCTGGCGAGAGAGAGAGAGAGAGAGAGAGAGAGAGAGAGAGAGAGAGAGAGAGAGAGAGAAAGGGTGGAAGCAAGCAAGAGGAAGACCCGCCTACCTTACACTGTATCTCAGCTCCACCCCTGGGTGGGTGTAGCACTCACATTATCAATCCCAGTGCTAGACAACAAACTGATCACAAGCGTCAGACTCAGCCCCATCAAAAGTGCATGAGGACTTGGTGGTACATAGCATACCCAATACACCATCTAAGAGTAAAAGCATAATTTAACAACTTGTTTATGAGATAGATTTGCTGGGAATTTTCTTGAAATGGTCTGGAAAGGAACTCAGGTTTGATTTAGCAGTTCATGATCTCTCCAAAGAACCAGACTCTTTCACTAGAAGGGAAATCATTACCCCCAGAAAACTTCTACCACATTTCAGTGGCTAGAGTTAAGTAGGATGGCCCACTCATATGCCAATCACAGAAAAGGCAAATGAGATTACCATTATTATTATCTTAGTCTCACATTTCTTCATGCTCTGGGGCTGGACACCCAATGTCTGACAAAACTGTACTCCACACAAAATCAATGAGGGAAGTTATGTTTGAAGAAACAGCCAGAAATGTTGGCCAGACCCAGTGATATATACAACCCAAAGGACTCTCTACTCCTTCTATGAGGCAGCCACCCCAAAGCAGACCACCTCATCTCCCTGACTGGGTCAAATCTGCCCATTTCTGCCTCTCATGGCACCTGTAGAGTGTTGCTTTTAGTGCTTATGTTATTTATGCTTAAATGTTTCACTAGATTTTCTCTTCACTAACTGTAAGTGTTAGAAGGGTTATTTCAGTACAAGGGTATTATCAGGGTCTCCCATAACTGCTGTATCAAAAGAAGAAGGAAGGAAGGATGAAGAGAGGCAGAAAGGAAGAAAAGGAAGAAAGGGAAGAGGAAAGGAAGGAAGGAAGGAAGGAAGGAATTGAAGGAATTAGGGAAGGAAGGAAGGAAGGAAAATTTCAGCTACTAAACAGGTGGTTTCCTGAAAATGCACTAAAAGGGCCTGGATTTTCCCACCAACACCATTGTTACTCCATGAGGCTGTACTGGGACTATTCACTGTTCCACTCCCAGACCAGCCTAATGGCCATTAGCTCTCTGATCAGACAGGTGACTTTTCTTCTAAGGGAAGCTGAATAAAATGGAAAAAAGAAAAAAATGAGCATGAGCCAGTAAAACAGACAAGCAATTATTTTGTTAGATAAGTAGCCCAGATGTTTTGAATGAAGAAGTAAGTTTGAAAGAACATCTTGTACATGAGTGACAAATAGTGACTCAGAGCCAGGTAGAGACAGGATGTGCTTGTACAAGATGGAGCCCAGGGAGGGGAGAAAGGGGAATTCAGGACTGGTGCTAGCATTTCAGAAGAAGGAGAGATGCTCAGACTTCCTTTATTCTAGACTTTTTCCATGTCTTTTCCTTTACATCACCCTTTGAACTTCTCATTTCTCTTAATTTGAATCACAAGGACCAACAGAAGCTGAGGGGCCAGAGTAAAACAAGCACCCCACTTCACAGAGAGAACCCTATTGAACTTTATTAAACTCTTCGGTAATAAGATAGTCCAGTTCTACAAAAGGAGTTTCAGCATGGCAGCGCTCTTTACCCATTTGTCAAAAGCTCAAAGCCAAATAATGGTTGGTTGTCCCTGGATATTTTTAATAACCCTCAGATGAGGTAGTGAGGGAATTTGGAGAAGCAGGAGCAATTTGTAAAAACAAGTGAGCGGACTGTAAAACTTCAAGGACTGTCAGGATCATTCCCTAGAGACCAAGCACAGACTCAGTTTTGCACATTGACAAGCACATGGCAGTCGGCTGTCAGGCACTGTTGAACATTTGCCACAAACATATGAGTAATCTCTACATGCTCTCTGGTGGGAACCATTTCTGTGTATTTGCACCACTAAATGCCAGGTTTTGTTTGGAGCTAACATTTTCATTGAGTTTTTTCTTCAGTTATAAAATAGCATATTATTACATTTAGATATTTTTGTAATAGTTGATTTTATTTTATTACACAAATAATCTTTTTTTATTTTAGAATCATCCTCACAGAGATAACCACACCTAATACATTGGTGTATAGGTACTTTCAGTTTTTCTTCTTATATGTGTGTAAGAATTAAGATCAAACACATGTTAGAATTAGGATCAAACATACCAATTTCCTGTGCCCAATTCTTACTTTTTACATGTTTTTAAATCACTAAATCTTTTATGACATTTTTAAAGGGAAAATAATTTCATATGCCTGTTCCGTGATCTAATCAAATAAACTTTAAGATTTGATATTTGGATTTCTCCCAATATTCTGTATTTATAAATACATTCATGGGGGAATCTGTTCATTCAGAAATATTCTTGTTCATCTCTGTTCATTTGAAATAAATTTTTGGAAGTATGTTTTATGATTCAAGGCACATCTAACATTCTTAAGGTTTTGGATATGTAGAGAGAAATATCTCTATATATACATTTACATTCAAAAAGACAATTTACATTCAAAAGACAAGCTGTTGGTCCTACCTTACTATGTAGTAGCTGGAAGTTATAAATTTAACTATACCACCCTTAAATCTCCCAGAGTTGGGAAAGGAATGAAATGAAATATTAAATATGAAAATACATTGAATGTTAAACCTTCTATTAAAACACACGTTGCCATTATTACCAATTTTAAGCCACTCAGGATGCAGGCATCATCTCTCTCAACTAAGTATCCCAATGATGAATAGCCCTTTAATAGCTGAATATCCTTACCAATTTCCCTCTAAATATAACTGACAGGCAATGCATTTTATTTATTTAGAACTATTTATTGAGCACCTACTATGTATAGAGCTTTATATTAAGTGTGAGGAATATGAACACACACAGCATCAATGAGCTTGAAGCCCAGAGATAGGGTTATGCTGGTGTAGGGCAGGATTCAGAAAGATAGTATAGTCAGATTTATTATCAGTGTTACTAGGACAAGGTCAGGTTCTGGACATTCTGGTAGCAGGACATCGTTCAAATTTGAGTAATCCAAGAAGTCTCTCCTTCAGGCAGGGACAGAAACTGAAACTGAGGATGAGAAGGCAATTAGACTTTCCATCAAGTGACCATGTACTGACCCTTATTTACTGTGAAATAATACAGAAAAAATCTCATTTTCTTAGCAGCTACATTCCTGCATAGAAAGAGAGTCATTTTGTGGAGCAAAAACCCTACCAAGTCACAGGATAGAGACACTGAGAGCTCCACCAGAGTTTCTGGCTACTGTTAGACATCACCCTGGCTTGTTGGTTAATGAAACATACAAACCAAGGATGACAGCAACATTGCTTGGGACTGTAGAAGGGATTTCAGAGAAGGGTGTGTGTTAGGACTTGTGTCTAGATGTCACCCCAAAACCTCATGCAGTCTTAGGTGGAGCTTTTCTTTTTTTTTTTTTAATTTTATTTAAAAGATAGTAAAAATCCAACAAAATACTACAGAACAAAGTCTATCAAAACAAAACAGCAGAACTGGCATAGAACTTAAAAGCAAGACACTAGGAAAACAATAGCTACTATAGTATATCTTGTCATGCCCACAATAGTTGGGCATTCCATCAGGTATAATAAAATCAAACCAAAAACAAAACAGAATAAAACCAATAAAAAAGCATATGAAATAAAGCAAAAACAAATTAATCAGAATAAAGCAAAACAGTGAGAACAATATTGGGCCTCAAAGACAAGATAGAAGGGAAGCCCCCATATTTGCCACACTGCATACTGTCATCACCCAGGAGATGTTCAGACTGCTGGCCCCAGGCCTGCAAAATCAACCAAACAACGCAAGCATTTAGTAGCTTCATGTACCTTAGTTGCTTCAACTTAGCCGGTCCTCTGAACCAGCAGGTTGCTTACGGGGTGGAGGCGGGGGGAGGTCCTTGATTCTTAGCCCGCGTGTTGGTAGGCTTACAGGAGGCACATATGTTTCTGTTCCTGGAGTCCGCACCAGTCGTGCACCACTCACCAGGAAGGCAGTCTAGTTGTCTTCTGGTTCGAACCTCCCTGACCCAATGTGGTGGGTTCTTGGGAGGCACATTTTTCTCTTCCTGGAGTCTGCCATACGTAGAGTTTTCAGAGGTGGCTGGATCTAAAGTGTGTTATGAGGGGATTAAGGGTGTGTGATTACTAAATTAGGCCACCAATTTGTTTGGCACCCACCCTAAGCCAGGTAGCCTAGGTAGAATATAAAAGGAGGCAGAACAAAATTGCTTTTGTCACTTATGACTAGCTGGCTTGCATGCCCTGTTACCTTCAGTCCACCATGAACTCTTTCTCCTCTGTACTGACTGTCAACCGTGCCACCCTGTCTTGGAGTCAGCTGACTATGAACTGAAATCTCTACAAACTTTGAGCTAAATAAACCTTTCCTTCTTTAAGTTTGGGCATTGGATATTTTGTCTCAGCAATGAGAAAAGTAACTGAAACAATGAAAAACAATAAAAAGACAAGACAAACCAACTGACAGGGGAGAAGGTTTGAAGGAGAAGGCAGAGATGACTTTGTTTTGGTTTGGATCTGAAATGCCCACAAAACTCTCAGAGGTGGGGATTTGGGAGGATAGTTGGATCGCACAGAGACTGTGCTCATTGGTGGATTCATTCGCTGGTGAGTTCAGCACCTAAGTGTGCCATTGGGAAGTTGGACTTAGGTGGATCCTGGTCACTGACTACATGACCTGGAAGGGTTTATCTCCCTTCCCGGCTGCTCCCTTCTCTTTCTGCTTCCTGGGCACCATGACATGAGCTGCGGCAAGCCCTTCAGCAGTGCATTCAAGCCTGCCAACAATTGACTGAAACTTCTGCAACCGTGAGTCAAAATAAATCTCTTCTTTTTTAACTTGTGGGTGTTAGGTATTTTGTCTCACTGATAAGTGACTAAGACACTATACAGGGATTTTGCCAGGGGTCTGTTGTGAAACGTGCTATAGAACCCCATCATCTCAGTCTAACCACAAAATTCTTGCACTTGTTAATACATGACATGATGAAGGGTTGAGTGTGGCTTTCATATGGGTGGAGGGTGCCTATTGGAAGCTGTCATGTCTGCTTACTTATCCTTAATTCTCTAAGCATTTAAGTGATACTCTGTGCTTAGAACAGAGGTTAAGTGCTAAGGCAGAAGTTCTTCACCTGAACCACACAAGAAAGTAAAGCTGACCACCATATTGACCTATCGGGTCCAGTAAGGTTTTGCATGCCTGGGTATGTTAACCTACAGAGCTTTAAAAGAAAGGTGAAGATTGCAATGAGAGCTTTTAGGCAAGGATCTCAAAAGTGTAGTCCTAAAATCCAGGTGCGCGTTAACCTCTCTGGTCAGTCACACCTATGGAAAGTATTCCAAGCCATCATATTGTGACTTATAAATATATTGACAGCAAAGCAGAAAATTTCCTGTCCAAATCATATTCCTCTTTATAACAGTAAAATAATTTCAGCCTTTAAAACTGAGTTGAGCAGCATGCAAATGCAACAATAAGATATCTGCAAAGGATGAGAAACCACCATGGATATACTGCTAGGAAAAGCGTGCTTACACAGATAAGGAAAACTTGACTAACTTTTGAGTATTGACTTCCCAATCTTTCATTATTTCAGAGAAAGGTGTCTGAAAGACATACCATCAATTAAGTGCATGCTAAACAAGAGGTGTTATTATTGTAAAGCAGTGAGGCAACAATGATTTACTGGGATCTGAAAGGCCAGTGTCATGGTGGCCAAACATGCCAATATTTGCACAGGCCCATTCAATTTCCATTGACCTGGGAAGCCTAGCAACCAGTGGGGAGTTAGGTCTTCTGCTTTTAGTATTCATCAGTATCATAATAGACTAAAGGAAAAATAGAGACACCCTGTCATAATTGAGAATAACGCTTGCCTTTTGACATGCTAAGCATACTATATTTTTCTAAGTGCTGTTGTCTTCCTTTGAAATATAAATACATGCCACGTTAAAGTGACATGGTAACGCAAAAAAAAAAAAAAAAAGCCAGGCGTGGTGGCGCACACCTTTAATCCCAGCACTCGGGAGGCTGAGGTAGGCAGAGCGTTGTGAGTTCGAGGCCGGCTTGGGCTACAACGCGAGCGCAAGGCCGGCCTGAGCTACATAGTGCGACCCTGCCTCAAAAAACCAGGGCCGGGAGTTTGGCTCAGTGCCTTACGCGCAGGCGCGAGGTTGTGAGTTCAATCCCCGGTGCCGCAAAAAAAAAAAAAAAAAAAGTGATATGGTAAAGGTCATAGTGACCATATTTAAAGCCACTCATCTAGCAACCTTAACTATCTGCACCATATATGAGATCCAGGAAGCAAGCCAGATACACTTTTGGACGAAATAAATGTAACAAAATCCAGTTACACACAGAACCGGGAGAAAATTCTTTCATCAGTCAGAAATCTCACTCATTTTAAACTGTTTTGATTTTCTGAAATTGATTATTGATTTCTGAATTCATACATTAAAAGCAATAGTAGAGTGGAAGGGCCTGTTAAGTCTGCTAAAAAAGAGTTAACTAACCAAAGTGAGGGTTGAATTGTCAAGTTGAAAGTAAGGAAAAAGAAATAAGAGAGAGGATGGGAAGATGGAGAGAACAAAGGTAGCAAAGGAGACTCTAAGGCTGCAAATGCTTGAATCCTGGGCATTTGATTTCAGCAAAGAGTCCTTGATCTGTAAACTCTTAGCTTGGATTAAGTCTCTGGGGTATCCTGTATCCACCACCTCTGTCCATAATTGCTCCGTCCATAAATAGCTTCAAAACTCCATGGACAATTTCAGTTAGGAAGGCAGAGGAGGGAATAATTTCAGAAATATGCATACTATTGATTAAAATCAAAGTTGTGTTTCCTTAACTATTTATGTTTTTAGCTAAAAATAAATTTTAAAATGTGTTTTTATTTTAAAATGCACAAACTTAAAAGGGAAAATGAGCTAAGGACCATGATTTCCTTGTCATTTGAAGTTTTTACAATTGAAGTTTTGCCTAATTCTTTGAACGCTCTCACTTTTCCTAGATTTCTGCTGTTGAACTTTTTGTTCACTTACTAAGCAACCACCTTCTTAGTCACATCTCAGTGGGCTTTGTCTCCCATCTTTCCTTGAGTTCAAATTAATGTGTATGAAAAGGTTATTGAGGAATCAAGACCATCTCATAAGGTATCCCTTGGTAATTTAAAGTGTGTACTGAGTAATGGGAACAAAGAATTGTGCAGCTGGGGGCCAAGTGCTCTTTCCCTGAACTTGTCAATTAGAATAGTGTATTCTGGATGACCTATAAAAATATTCATTCAACCACTCACTCAACAAATGTTGGACACCTATGGATATATATGAATGTGACAGTGTGGGAGTGCTAAACATGTAGAAGAAGCCAGACTGAGATGGTCTGGGACTTTGATGATGGTGTTTAACATGGTCCAGTGGCAGACAGTAAGTTGGGTGTCAGGTTTCCATTTACTCACAGCTCTTCTACTTGGTTAAATACGGTACCATCTACTTGGTTAAATATAATACCATCTAAACTAGGTTGTGTTGATTGTCTCCGGACTGTCCCTGGATTAGCCATGCTAAGTAACACTAGCCTTTACAGCACCCAACTTCTAATTTCAAAGCTGAACAACCAACTCACTCCTGCCATGGCCCAGTGGAGCTCAGAGTGGAGCCCAAAGATTCCCATCTGTTTTCTGCACTAAGCCATTAGGACCATGAACCCCTCAATGTCATGTCTTTCTGGTCATTCTCATAATAGGAAGGAGAGACAACATGAGACAGAGAAAAAGAATGAATATGTGAAAGATCTAGACTAGACTAGAATTGTATCCATCCTGCTCACTTTCAAAATCTACAATCACCTGACCCATCTAATTATACAAGACAGTGAATTGAACTTAAATTACATGAACAGAGTAAAAAAGAAAACAAATTCTGAAGGACTCTAGGTGTTTTAGCTACTCCTGCGATGGGACTCCCAGTATCCTGACTGAAGTTATAGTGAAAAGCAGAAATAGGAGAGGAAAAGAGCCTTTGAAACATTCTCAAAAACCTTTTCTTAGAATTGCCAGTTTCCCAAGATGTCCCTACAGCCATTTTCAAAGTTCCCAAGATTCTCCCATCAGGCAGTTGGCCATAGCACTGTATGCCAGACACTGCATAATTAACAGGTTTCCCCTCACAACAAGCCTGAGGTAGAGATACTAATATCATTCATTCTTACAAATGAAAACACTAACATGAAAGACTCAAGAGTTATCCAAGGTAACACAGCTAGTGAATAGTATATGGAATGAAAGGGACTTGGCCTGCTTACCCATATATTAAAAGAGAGGTTGGCTGAGATTACCTTTCAAATTTTTTGGTTCCTTTTAGATCCAAAATTCTATAATTCTGTAACTCCTGACATTCATTTCCTCCTAACACAAATAAGCAGGCAGCCAGAGAAGCAGTGCCAGTAAATCAATAATTTATCTTTTTAATTTTAAATTTCCTCCTCACCACCCAAACACAAATTAAAATATACACAATTAATATATACTGTTTTATTAATACAATAGTAATTTATTAGGGCAAAGTGAAGTTGTTTTGTGTCTAGTTGAATAGCATATTTGGTGAGAGAGAGACAAAGATAGAGACACAGAGAGGCAGTGACAATGAGAGAGACTGAGAAAGATATAGAGATAGAGATTCTGCTGTACAAAAATAATTTTGTAAGAACTGTATTGCAAAACATATGTCCTCCTCCTCTGGCTCTTGCCCTGTATTAGTCAGTTTTGCCATAGTAACAAACAGCAGTGAGATCTTGGTGACTTACAGCAGCATTCACTGTTTACTCACTTTGCATAAGGACTTTACTCAACTCCAGGATGGCTGTGCCACTGCTACAATGAACTAGAATCAGTTGTGCTCATAATGCTCTACCTGTCTTTTCATTTTGAAATCCAGACTGAGGGTATAGTCACTGTTTGCATACTCTGGGGGTATGTACAGAACAAGAGCAAGACTAAGCCAAATCATGCAGTTTTAGTGAAAGCTTCTGATTAGATGCAACTAAAACAATCACAATCATTCACATCCCATTCACCAAAGTGTTTCACTTAGTCAAGTCTGAATTCATTGAATTGGGGTATATACACTGCAAGCAGGGTGCATGAGTATAACCTATATGTCCTGTATGACTGAGAGGGAGAAAATAGTTGGACACAAGAATCTAATCAACTCACAGCTTCACTGCCTCCGTGCAAGTTCTAAATGCATTGCCCATGAAGAGGTAGCCACTCTACCTCCTTCACTGGCATTTTCCTTTTCTATTCCTTTCAGTTCTAGCTAGGGCTCTTAAACTTCAGCTTGAATGAGAATCACCTATGTGCATATTAAAAATGCCCCTGTCTGGGTTCCCCCCTTCAAAGATTTTGAGTCATTAAATCTAAGGTGAGCAGAAGCAATCAGAACAGACTAGAAACAATGTCCCAATAATACCAGCTGCTACTGGAGGGTCACCCAGCATTAGAGCCACCTTTGGGCAGCAGAATGTGCTTGGCTAGTCTAATCTTGGGAGGAAGGCTGACTTCAGAATGTCTAGCTCCAAGATCCTTTCACCTATGACCTCAAAGTTCTCACATCTGCCCCTACTCCCCATACAGGTGGAATTTTGTACTCTTGGGGCTCTTCGAAAGTAGAGGTCATTGGTCCTTTGTAGTCGTTTGATGTGGAATAGGTGTGTTTAACATAGACCCCAGAACTCAACGGCTGAATTCCTCTCTCTCCATAAACCACTCACAAACTGTGTGATGCTAGACAACTCCCAGACCCTCTCTGGACCTCAGCATTCTTATCTGTATGATTAAAGTAATAATACCTACACTTAAACTTGGACTGTATTCAAGGTGAAGCAAGCTTACAAGATAGTGCCTGGCATTCAATATGTCCTATGTAAACCTTGCTGATTTTCTTACCACAGTTCTAAAAACACTGGAGACTTTGAAGTACACTGTTATTTTCAACCAGTTACTCCTTTGAGCTTCAGTTTCCTTGAGTTTGAAATGGGACCAATAATGTATTCAGTAATAGCTGTCCTGCCCTCTGCACAGAGCCATTATAAAAATAAAATGTAACAATGACGGGTGCTTTATAAAATGTAGATGACCATGGAAATAAAAGTTTTGTCATTTTATCTTTGATGTTGCTAATTTGAGACAAGACTCAGGGTTCCAAGTCTGGATCTATGCTGCTGCTTTGCTGTCTGCCATATGCAATGGCAGCTGAGTGGGTTGCCTTTCTGAGCCTGTTTCTTTACTGTCAGTAGGGCCTCCTATCAGAGGTATTATGTGTTAGGTGCCATAATGTTGATCAGTGGATCTCAATCCTGGCTACATGTTAGAATGATCTAGGGAGCCCCTGTAATGACCATGTCCCAGCTGGCTCAACTCTGAACCAATTAGAGTCGCCCACGGATAGCCACAGGGAATTAGGTTCAGGAACCCCTGTGGATTCCAAGACTCTTCAATAAAATGGCAAAGTAGTTATATATAACCTACACTATCCTCTCTTAACTTCATTTCTTGATTACTTGAAATACCTAATACAAAGTAAATGCTAGATGAGTGGGTCTTATACCATTTCATTTAGTGAATATCAACAAAAAATTCTGTACGCGTTTAGTACAGATACAACTTTTTTCCAAATGTATTCGGTCTGGGGTTGGTAAATCCAAAGATGCAGAACTTGTGGATAAGGAGGACCAAGCAAATCAGAACCACAAGGGACAGTGTACAGGAGTGATCCTTGAAGTGTCCTTTCTTGTAATGTGAATGTGGATTGGAAACCACTGATGTGTATGGAACTGCTTTGTAAACTCCAAAATACAATGTACAATTACAAGTGCTTCATAATTGTGATTCACTGATGATGTCATGAGTGGCTGGTTCTTCTGGAAGTCAGGCCAACCATCTGTCCAAAGTGTGCACTGGATGAGGGAGAATTGCAATTCAACCAGTTTCCATTCTTGTTTTTACACCAAAAAGGCTGAGCAAAAAAAATCTGACTCAGATAAAAGATGTTGCTAGGATGTTGTGGAGAGAGAGTAGAGTTGGTGTAATAGGATTTAGAAATGATGACTCAGGGCCGGGAGTTTGGCTCAGCAGCTTATGTGCCTGTCAGGCAGGCGCAAGGTTGTGAGCTCGAACCCCGGTGCCACAAAAAAAAAAAAAAAAAAAAAGAAATGATGACTCCAGCCACAAGTAAATATTCAGTATTTGTTTTAGTAAAGTGACTCCAGAGCAAAGACACATACATCACAATACAGTGATTTATGCAAATTAGATCCAAAGCCAGATCTTTCTATGGAAGTCGTCTGTGTGGCACAAAACCCAAATCACTCCCATCTGGGTGATGCTCTCTCTGCTAATCATCTGCTGCTGCAGGATGCAGCCATCATCTTGTACTACACATGCCTCCTCTTCTGGGTATTTTCACTGAGCACAAATTTCCCTTTCAGGGGTCTTTGAGCTTTCTGGATGAGGAGAACAAGGGTGTCTAAAACCAGAGGTTGGCATTTTAAAACAGTCTCCATACTATCTAGTAACTTTCACATAGCCATATTGTCTAAACAAAACTGTCAGATTTGAATGTGATGAATATTTTATATAGAAATAATTCCCTTGTGGAAAGTTCCACATCTTTTCCACCAAAAGATATTTTGAAACAAGGAACAGGGAGGAAACTGTCCAAGAAGCAAGAAAATGTAAACTTCATCATTTCAATAATAAAACATAATAATGATTGATCACATGAGCAAGGATTGGCCAGTGAACACTCACAGATGCTTGTGTAAGTATGCCATCTGAGCCATAAGCAAGGAAACCCTCATTGCTAGGGGTACACATTTGCACAAAGCTAATTAGTGGCAGGGCAGGAAGAGCTAGAAGCATCATCTGTCCATCTTCAGGCTAGGATCACTTGACACTGTTTCACCAACTTTCAGTGTCTTCATGAAGAACTAGCTGCCATGTTCTCCTGTTCAGATTCTCCTGTCAAAAATTACAGAGAACACTGGCTCCAAGTGTCACTTTTGACTATAGTGTAGGGCCCATTCAGCTGCATACAGATGTCGTGTTCCATGGTGTATTACTGTTACACTGGTTCAAGTTATCTGAAGCAACAGAACCAATAGAAAAACTGATACATAATGATGCAAGGGAATTTATTAGTAAAATCACTGAAACAGAAGCTAGAGAGTCCTTAATGGTAGTCTGCATGCTATAAAGCTGGAAGGTGTAGTAGCTGCTGCAAAACAAGAAGGATCAAGGATGCAGCACCAATCTAAAACCAAAGACTTGGAAGCTTTATGGAGATTCACTGGTCTAAACTGCATTGAAAGACTGAAAAAATCAGAGGCTGGTAGCCACAGGTGATGGCAGCAAAAGACACACCTCTCAAGCAGACTGGAGCTTTTCAAAAAGGTGCACCCACTTCCTTCATCATTCCCTTTTACTCTATCCAGGCTACAAGGCTACTGGTTGGTGCCACCCACAATTAGGGTAAGTCTTCCCTCTCTGTTTGCTCGGCTGCATACCAAACATCTCTTGAAACATTCCCAGACATGCCTAGAACTGTGCTTTACTAACCTGCGAGGTGTTTCCTAATCAATTTGATGTATCATAATTGACTGTCACACACACCTTAATGTCTTGTTCGGTTTTTTGACCTTCAAGGTTTTACTGATTCTCTTAATCATTCCACAGTCAATGACCACTAATTTTAAAGCTTGTATACAACTGTCTTTATCTTTAGCCTGCTGTGAAATAGATAATCCCACTGTTCCTTTCCCCACCATGAGCACATTATGTCCTTGGTTTCCCAAGTTAAATGTAGATGTTCTGTATTTTTTTTTTATTTTAAAGAGAATAAAACAAAACAGAACAAAGCAGATCAGAGCAAAACAATGCAAGCAACACAGGATTTCAAAATGAGACAACAGGAAATCAACAGCAGCCACCATAATGTCTCTTTTTTTCTTTGAAATAGTTGTCCATATCTTCACACACAGTGAATTCAAATAACACAAAATAGTATAAAACCAATCAAAACAAAAGAATGAAAGCATTACAGGCCCTCAAAATCAGACAGTAGGAAAATCAACAACGGCTACCATAATGTCTCTTGTTCTCTTCAAAAAGACATTCTGAGCCAGGCATGGTGGCACACTTCTGTAATCCTAGCACTTGGGAGACTGAGGCAAGAGAATTGTTTGCAAGTTCAAGACCAGCCTGGGCTACAAAGTGAGCCCAAGTTCAGCCTGAACTGCATAGCGAGACCCTGTCTCAAAAAGACAAAGAAAAAAAAAAAAAAAAAAAAGGATATTCTGTATTTGAAGGAAAATCAAACTCCTAGAAACAAGAGGTTCTCATCTTGTTGTTTCAGGCTCAGGCCATCTAAAACCCTGGTGAAGCAGGGCAGGTAAGGAGATCCCACAGGCAGAGAGCCCCAAATGAAGCACCTAATGTATTACCTGTCCCTTAAAACAATGGATGAATGTACTCAAAATTTATTTGCAAGAAATGAGACATTTTGCATTTTTAGGTCAAGAAAGGCACTAGAAATTTAAGTTGGGTAAATTATCAGAAGGCAGGACAGGCAGTGCGCTAATCTTGTACAGTGGGCAGGTGAAACCGGAGAGGGTTACGAGGGGTGCAGGGTTTCCCTATCATTTGCATCTTCATCAGTCTTACAGTAGCCCCAGATCTGCCAAAACCTAGAAACAACTCAAGTGCCCACCAACGGTAGAATTAATATATAAATTATTGCATTTCTTTCACGAGAATATGAATGAAGGTGAATGAGATAAAGTGAAAATGAATCTTGTAACACCACACATAAGAGAAAGAATAAATCACAGAATGTAGAATGACAAGACAGACAGACACGTTAACACACACATGCAATCCTAAAATATGTGATTCTGTTTACTGTATATAAAGTTCAAAAATAGGCAAAATTAATCTGTAGTGTGAGAAGTCAGGAGAATAGCACTTATTGGGAAGGTTAAGCAGAGATCAAGAGGAGGTAAGCATTGGATTTCTGGGGGTCTATTTAGTGCTGTTTCTTAACCTGCATGGTATAATGGATATATTCACTTGGTGATAAGTTACTGAAGAAGTTATGATTTATGTATACGGTATCTGTGACAGTCTTTAAGGAAATACTTGCACTGTACCTGCTTGCTTATCAAGGACTTAGGTTTGTAACAGGTAAAAAGAGCCTCAGAATCCCTGTCTGGCACATCAGGTCCATTTCTAAAACTAGAAAAGCCATGATGAACAGTGACATATAAGGCAAGAAAGGGCAGAGACTATGCTGTGCAGAAATCACCTGGTACCAGCTCTCGGGAGCAAGTCCCACAAAATGGCATTCAAGATTGCTGGCCTTCAAGATTGATTAACCTGGGGGCTGGATGGGCCAGAATATGCCGATGAAGCCTAACCCAAAGGGTTAAAGTGTTGACGTGAGAAGCAATGGTGTTAGGATATCAGATCTGTCATTATTAGCTCTCAGAAGGCCACAGTGCTTCCTTTATGACATGCCCTTCTTAATGTGGGCAGTGGACTTGGCCCAGACCATGGGACAGTGGCCATGACTTTCCGTCTATGCAGCATGGTTGCAGTTTCTCAAAAAGGCTTGCTGCCAGGGTGTGGACTCTCAGACCTCATTCTCCACTGTTGGCCTCTGTGGAAGTGACTTGACTGAATGGAATAAAATAATGAGGGGAAGCTTTTGGAAAGAGCAAGTCTAAACAGGATTGGTATTGAGGCAGAGCCACTCAAGGAACAATGGGGTGCTCCTACCCTAGCATATGGGAAGGAATTCTTGAATAAAGTAATGGGAAGAAACATGAAGACGAGTGAGTCTTGGGATTCAGAAAAGAAGAAACCAAGGTGTGAGGGTTGCAGACTTGTTGTGAACCTGTCTTCACATTCAAGTCGTGCATTTTTAAACCACAGTCATACCCAGAAAGACAGCAAGAAGCAAAGTCTCAGATAATTGATTGTCCTTGGACTGGGTATGCAAGGTTGATATCTTGCTAACTAGACTCCAAATATTTGGAGTCATTCACAGCTATAACATCATGAAAAACAGGTTGTGGACCCCCCCAACAGATGTTCCAGTCATAGTTGAATTGGTGAATAAGGAGGGCCATGTCTATCTTTGATCAAGCCCTTGCAAGAGAGAATGGACTTAAAGAGACAAAAGCCAAGTTAACACTCATTCTAGTGTCTGCCTGCCATAAAACTGATCAGCAAATCAGCTGGAGATGAATTTAATGCTGAGACTTACCCAGTATGTAATGAGGGTTAGCATTCAGCGTAGCTTCCTGAGGCATGAGCAGTTCCCTTTATCTTCATCTCTGAAGGTTTAGTTACCCAGTGGTATTTCCTCTGCTGGGGATTGAGATGCAGAATAAGTTGGGAAATCATGATTGAAATGCAACTGCAATATACCTAGGAGAATGTCTAACTCCCTGGCATGGAGGTTTTAGGCATTAGGAAGTGGGTGGTAGTGATCTATCCCAGATACGTCTCAAGAAATCTAAAAGAAAAGTTGTTTCTTTTTAGTACATAAAATGCTTCCTAAAACATTATTATAGGAAAAGCTTTAATTAGCAGAGTTTCTTCAATCTTGCCCCAACATCCAAAAAAGTATAAGCAGATACCTAAACCTACTGCCTGCACCCACCCTAGTCAGCATATCTTGTTCAAAATATATAGAGTCGTATTCTGGCAGAGCTGTCTGGGTTACAACTGATCTCACTTGAAAGGTGTGATGTATGGTATGTTAATCGCAAGCATTTTGATGCAATGCCCAGCAGGTTATAAAGAAATATTATAGAGTCCTCAGCCCATGGGCGGAATCTCATTTCCAAGCCAGGCTGAGATCACCAACTGTCAGGACAAAGAGTTCTTTCTGGATTATATGTACCTAATGAAGCTGGATTCAAAACGTAGACAGCTTTTGAGACATTTAAGCATAAATAAAGTGGTAGCTGAGATAATCTCTCTCAGCCCTGGCTTTTTCTGTTCCTGCCAGGATTCCATGCCCACTCAAGGGTTAGGGTGTTGCTCACCTCAGGTTAGTTGCCTTTGTCACCTCTGTCTCTTCAACAGATGGTAGAATATTTGCAACATCCATCACAGGCTTTCCACAAATTGAGATGATTTATCAGATACCCATAGATTTACCAGAACGCAATGCTCTCTGCCATGAGCACGTGGTTGACAATCTACCATGCCTGTTTGTGCTTTCGTTTCCTCATCTGTTAAAATTGGATGCTGGTGACCTGTATTTACCCACAGGGCATTATGAAGACAAATGAAATTCAAGTGATTAAGGTACCTAGCTCAATGTCTCTCCCACAGCAGGTGCTCCAGGAGTAGTGGGAATTATTTAAGACCCATTAGGAATCATTGACCACTTGACTTAAATTAGAGGACTTTGAGGGGCTAGAGAGAGCAGGTGGTTTAGAATGCGCAAGGTAGGAGGGCATTTGGAAGGCATCCTGGAAAGGCAAATGAAAAGGCCCCTGAAGAGCAGTGCATGACTGCTTCACAAGACCCATTAATGAAGTAAGATTCATTATCGAACCAAGAGCTTCAATATAAAGAAGCTTCATGATGGTCCTCAAACCTCTCTTGTCACTAAGATTTCTGTTTCTGAGTATGTCTCACAAAAAAGTGGGAAGTTCAGAAAACCTTCAAAGGTTGTCCATTAAGTGGTACACAGTGGAAGATAGAGCACCACCCACCATCTCTGGAAAAATGGGCAAAAATCCGGTCTTGTGAGGGGCTCATTAAACCACGCTCAAGCATTTCAAATGTCCCGAGATGGCCATCTTTGCCCCCAGATATCTTCCTTTGATTTACAAAACTAAAATTTAAAGGGAAATTAAAGACATGTGTTTCTGAGAATTTACACTTATTTGACCAAAACTATTGTTTTCTGAGATTGTTTGAAGTCTAATAAGACTAATGAGCCTTTTAAAATCTTCTTTCAAACTCCTTTTTTTCTTAGGACATTTAGAGGCTTTGAAAGTTGGCCCAAGGGTAAAAATAATAAATTAATAATAAATTACTCAAAACTCTCAACCCCTGAAGGTTCAAATTTTACTTAATACTCTAAACCCAAGGGAATGAATGTGAATTATTATTATAGTTTATTATCTCTTTTTATGAATTATTATAGTTTATTATCTCTTTTTATGAGGTTTTACAAAGAGGAGAAAGAAACTACATGGAAGGTCAGTAGAGTTCACTGTGGGATTTGCTTCATAACCATGCCCAAAACTCAGACTTCTTGAACTTTCTCGGTCAAACCTCCAGAGGAAGTCCTTCCCACCTTCCAGCTTGGCTGATTCAGTTGGGCTAGACTGAGTCTCATTGAGAAAACTGACTTCTGAGTCTGCATTGTTTTTGGCTGGTGAATCAGAGCACTCCTAGAATGGTTTTCTTGTAGCGTATACAATCTATGTCACATAAAGTGGGTGATACATTATTAAATCCTTGTGGGGTGAAAAGAGGACAATGTTTTTTTCCAGGAGTGTACAAAGGAGCCAACCCACAGCACCCCTGTGTACATTGTCATCTGATGACCTCTGGTGGTGGAATTTTTCCCAGCACATGTCAATCAATACTGAGCCAAACCACCCCGTGTTATATTTTCCTATATTCCCTTCCTACTGTTTTGTCCTTCACGCTATGCAAGGAACAAGAATCAGCTGCAGACCCCCAAAACACAGTGACACATGTGCCTCACCAGGCTGTCATTTCACAAAAGTTGCTTGGTGCCTTCTCTTTCAGGGATTCTCTGACACATTTCCTGTAGCAAGGAAAAGAAGCCAACATGAAGGAAAATGTGACACCCACAGTGGTTTTCATCCTGCTACTTTTCCTCAACATCAGACTTCTGAATGGTGAGTAAGAGATGTCCTGTTCACTTTCGTTGCCTGGAATTTTCTCAAGAGTGTGAAAGGGCCATTGAGGTCTTACAATGCAGTTATGAAAAATGAAACTGCTCTTGTCATATGTTTCTTTTAAATTATTTGCAACATTAAAAAAAAGAGGAACCAAGATATATCATGGACAGGTACAACTTCCCTATGATGAACGTGATCATTATGTATTTCTAAATTGTACCAATAAATTAATTTTTAAAAATTAGTGCAGATAACTAATGGGAAATCTTGTCCTTGGTGTTCTGCTTTTGGTTCTCACTTTGAGATTGTAATGAAACAGCTCTGAGAATGATGGCACCAAAGTTCCAGTCCAGGTTCTGCCAACTGCTAGCTGTGCGACCTTGATCCAATTGTCTATTCTCTCTGGGTTCTCCAATTTTCAAAGTTAGGGAGGTGAAAAATCTTTAATAACCACAAAAGGATGTAAAAGATTGCTGTTACATGGTGGGAATTTGGTATGCCCAACACTATTATTTGTGCTAATAGAAAAAATAAAATTTGCAGCTAAATTAGGAAGTCTGTGCCTATGTGTTATTTCTACATATCTAACCCTAAGTGTGAATATTTCTATATGTACATTTGTGTACATTAACTTTGCTTGTGTACATTAACATATGCTTGATTACAAACGTTTCTCTGTGCCTGTGTAGGTATATATTTGTGTGCCTGCGTATGTATTACTATTTCCGTGTGTGCATATCACATGTAAATGTATGTAAGCATTGTGTACTGCCATCAGTATATCCCATGTATATTTCTGTGTGTATTACATGTTTGTGCGAAAGTGTATAGTGCATGTGTGTACATTCACATGGGACCTACATACCTGTATTGCAGTGCCTGTGTAATTGTCTGTTTGTGTCTGTGCATTGAGACAGTCCATTAAGTTTAACCATCTTGTCTAAAGTTCATGAAGGGAACAATGAACTAATTATAAATCACAACTTTACCTTCTCCTTTTGAGTTTCCTAAAACTACCATTAATAACCAAGAAAATGTGAAAGATAAGCTTCTAGAGAAAGAGAAAGAAAAAGAGAGAACAGAGGTCAGAGTAATCCATAAGAGAAATTCTAAGTATTCAAATGAGCAACAGTCATCCAGATTGGCTTCAAGTATGCTCATTACTGGACCATAAATTTTGAGGTTTTATAAATAAACTTTCCTTTCTGTTACATACTCCTACCTACCCTGAATAGAAACAAATAAAAAAACCTTCATTTTTGCCATGACTCTAGAGAACACTATCTTGCAAGAATCTTCCTGGAAGATAGGCAACATTGTAAATATTGCTAGAGCCAAAACTGCTCTAGGCTCACATAGAGAGTTCTCAGGGAGGCCTGTGAGTCAGAATGTAGCTCAATTCCAACAGACATGAGCAGCCTGGTGCCCTGGGCTCCACCCTGGGCACCATATCATGTCGTTTCATTAAATTCTTCTTTGTGGCAAGGTTGCCTAGAGACCCCTTTTCCCATCCTTGTCCACTCCTGAAGCCCTGGTACTTCATTACAAGTTCTAGCCTAAGATCTTGTCTGTGGATGAGGGACAAGGACAGAAGAAAACAGAAAGGACACCCTGAGCTGCTGGTGCCAACCTGAGAGCTTTTCTGTCTCTTCTTGACTTCTGGACTAAACATTGGAACTTCAGGCTGGGTAAGAAGTAAAAGCAGCTAGAGTTACACAGTCAGTTACCCTTGGTCTGCCCAGCCCAGCAGTATTAGGGCAAACTCCCAGGGCTATTCTTCTCTTCTCTGGATCTAATGGCCAAGAAAGCCAGCTTGCCTAGAACTCTGGGGACTAGGCAACTAAAAAGTCTTATGCCATTGGCACTATATTTTTCACATCACCTCATGTAGATCTTACAGTCTGGGAGCAGATACTGCCCTTACATAATCAGAGCGGTTACAACTCAGAAGGAACTGTCACTTGTCCTCCCTCTTACCATGCCCCTTGCTCCAAAAAGATCCATAGTATTATAAGAAATCCCTTTGCCACCTAACCGCAAAAAAAAAAAAAAAAAAAAAAAAAAAAAAAAAAAAAAAAAAAAAAAAAAAAAAAAAAAAAAAAAAAAAAAAAAAAAAAAAAAAAAAAAAAAAAAAAAAAAAAAAACAACCTGAGAAAAGAGGGAGAAAATATAAGAAAACAAGGAATTACAAATTAAGATTCAGAAATGGCAACAAGGAGGAGGGGGAGGTAAGCAGTAAGACTAGGTCATCAGGTCAAAGCTGAGTGAAATCAAGGGAAAAGGAAGGAAAGGAGGAGATGGGGAAAGGAAGCAGCTGAGAGTTGCCCAGATAAAGGAGCAACAGAGATACAATGAACAAACCAAAGATCAAGACAGAGTAGAGTTGGCAATGTGGGAATGACAGAAAAATGGAATTTTGTGAGAGCAGATGTACCAGAGGAAAATGTATTGGCAAAGCATGCACAGGTTGTTTGTACCTGGTGAAGAACTCTTTGTATGGTTGTCTACACTGGGGGGAGATATCAGCCTTCTAGACTGTGGAATTCTTCAATTCCCATGTATCCATCTTGTTCCCAGGTTCACTCTCCATTGAATTCCAGTTCATTATTAGTTCTCACGTAAGTGATTGGTATCTCCATCTCTAAATGTAAACACACTACCACCACCACCAAACACACTCTCTCTCTCTCTCTCTGTCTCTCTCTGAATATATGTATATATATGTGTGTGTGTCTGTCTGTCTCTATCTCTGTTTCTCTCTCCCTCTCTCTCTTTCTTTCTCTGTCTCTCTGTCTCTGTGTGTGTGTGTGTGTCTCTCTCTCTCTCTGTGTCTCTCTCTGTCTCTGTCTCTCTCTCTCTCCTACCAACACCCATATAACTCAGAGAGGAGAGTGACCAGAAGCTGACACTGTGGCCTTTCTGACTACCATACCCCTAGATCTACTCACTCCAAAGCCTCATTCATCACTGACTTGACTGCCCCCCCTCAATTTGTGTGTATTAGTGGTGGAACACTCAAATTGTGAAATAGACCTCAAAGTTGACTCCAATGTCTGTGAATTTTTTAGGAGAGTCACCTCCTGGAAAACCTATCCTCGACAAATGTCGTTCCCCTGACAAGGAATCGTTCTCGTGCTGGTGGAAGCCAGGAGCCGATGGAGGACTTCCCACCACCTACAAACTGATTTACAACTTTGAAGGGTAAGAATATTCTCTCCTACCATACTTACAAGAGTGTCTACATACTCCAGGTCAAAGTAGCATTAGTTCTGTTTCATAATTACCATACTCCCCTGGATTTACACCAATTGGGCTTATACCACTGAGGACAGAGAGTCTAATATGTCTTTCCACCTTGTCCTATTGAAGATCTTTGCAAACTGTCTCAATCCACATAAGCCCATCAGCCACAGGAGCAATACAAAATCAGTAGTGTTGCAAATTACCTGTCCTAAGCTTAGGTTGCAACCCAAAATCCTATACAAGTATTTTCTAAGACATAATTAATCCTAGATGCTTATCTATAACATTGTGCTATTTATAATTTCTTGGTAAAAAAGTTACTTTAGTGATATAAGATGATTATGTAAATTGATACCATAAATTCTTGACAAATATGGTACAATAAGTTTTCTGATTTATTTCGTGTCCAAGAAAATAAAGAATACATAACAAAAACATGGTGAGGATTTTTCTTTAGTAAACTGCCAATCTGGGATCAGGGTCTCCTGGAGGATGTATTTGAATGTAATGTTGTCACAAAGACTAAAGGTCATCTCTGGGTTAAACTCACAATGAGACCCTCCTGGAAATCTTGGGGGAGCTTACCCTCAAAAAAGAAAAGGTGTATTTCTAGTGGAGAGAGCTTGTCCACTTTCCAGTGACTATACTTGTTTGTACAAAAAGCTGTCCTCCAATATGGAACCCAAAAGGGTGTCATGCAAACAGATTTCAGGATCTCCAACCAAAATCAGATAAACCTCTACCTTTCTGGTGTATCTGGAATTGAGGTTCCTAAGTCAAAATATGAGAAATCTAATGAGCTACTTCTGGCTGAACTAGCTGCTTTCAAAGTCACTTTAATCTGTTGCTGACTTAATACCACTGAAGTATACTGACATTAGTTTTGATCCTTCTGAATCCTCTTTTGCAAATCTAATTCAATATGTATGTGCAAAAAATGCTGCCCAGTGAGAAAGTCCCAGTTTCCTGAGGTTACCCAGTTATAGTGCCCTGGGTATGTCAGTGCCTTGGCCATTGACAGTGCAAAGATTTAGTGGTTGGAAACACATATATCATAAAGCTCACAAAAGTACTAGAAGAAGGGAATGATCTATGAGAGGCAGAGAAATTGAGACTCAGAAACAACCCTTTTTACCCTGTTCTCTCCCTCATTCATTGCTGATGTGGGCAGAGCACAGGGACCTATTTTTCTGCTCCAGTGTTTGCATGTTGAATATTTGGTGGTATTGAACTATAAAGAAGGAAAAATGAGACTGGTTATTATTTCTCTTTACTCCTAATACTTTACTCCTTGCAGAGAGAAGATCATCTATGAATGTCCAGACTACAATACCAGTGGTCCCAACTCCTGTTATTTTAATAGTAAGAACACCGATATATGGTCAGCATACGTCATCAGAGTAAATGCTACTAACAAGATGGGAAGCAGTGTCTCAGAGCCACTATATGTGGATGTGGCTTACATAGGTAAGGGGAAAAACAGTGGGTGGAGGATATGTTATTCCATAATTTTTTACCCAAACTCAATTTGAGTCTTCTTGGCTTATGGATAGGTTCCCCAAAATAGAGATGAGATTATTTACATCTTGTCCACTAGTATTTCTAATTAACTTTTGGTGTTGTGTTATTCATAACAGTAAATTTGGCACTGAAGACTTTTGTGTTCTTGTCCTTTCCTTTGACCCTAATTCCCAACCTACTGTACCCAGCGTAAACGTTCCTGTCTTCACACTGCATGTGATGCCCCTACCTTCCCTGACAAATTGAGATTTCTTTTTATTCTCCTTTTGGAATACAGAGCTATTTCATGAAAAAGCAGCTCTTAGAAGGAGTTTATCTGGTTCCACTTCTACAGAAATTGCTCCAATTGCTTTACCCCAAATTTATTTCTTAAGAACAACGTAAATTATCATTTTACAAATAAAAAGTTGGGAAATAAATAGTGTTACTTGAGCACCAGGCTGAAGGCCAAAATCACAGGTACAATGTCTAGAGAAGGCATTAGCCAAATAGAACAGACTCAGACTGAGAGATGTTCCTTGTTTTGCATAATCAACACTAAGCTGCAGGGGAATTGGTCACAGGTACAGTGGCTTCTTTAATTACGGAGGAGATAAAATGAATCCTAGGACAAGAGATGGCTTGTCCAGGACTGTGTTCATTCTTATCTTGGATAATAATCTGTGAAGCTAACTAGGTTCAAGGTCATTCAAGTCTTTTTGATTTACCTAATTTCACCCAACAAGGAAAATCAGGTTAGGACCCTCCAGTATCCACTTCTATATCATCCTACTGGCATGAGTGGTTGATCATGAACCAGAAAAGCTTCCACTGCCAACTGGTTAAGACTTGAATATTTTCTCCTCCAGAAAAATCCCTGGAATGAGCATCAGGGTGGAAACTGAATTTGATCTTATTTTAAGAAAAACACAAAAGCAATTCCACTGACAAGTAGGAATAAAATAAATTTTGATTGTATAAATTCACTTGAAATAAGATGTCTTTAAGACGATAAGCCATTTTTGTAGGCTCTTTCTTGAATTTCCTTGCCCTCAAATGTTATATTTGAGGATAAAACAATGAAAACAAGAAAGGTTCTGAGGTGAGTGACTCGTTATAATGAATGTGATCCATAAAATAATAGGCTCATTAAAAAAATAAGAATGTCTTAAAAATGAAATTGAGATGTGTGTATCAAATATACATTGGTTCTAGAAACTAAATTCCCTGCTGTGTTGGACCAGAATATGTGTTGGATCACATTTTTGAAAATAATAAAAGAAGTGTTCCTAAAGCTGTCCTATAGCCCTGCATCATACAGCTTTAATGACAGGTCATGGACCTTCAATTTAAATTCATTTTTCACAGCAGTTTTTCTATCAGTTTGATTCTCATTCAATAATGACCTGCAGTACAGGTGGTATCTGTACATCACTGGCAAATAAATGCTCAGAAATGTATTTGTCATTGTTATTGTTGTGTAATATTTAGCTAAAGTGAGAGTTCTAAAATAGTGATTACTGTTTGGGGCTGTTTTGCCTCCCATATGATATTTGGCAGTGTCTGAAAATGTTTTTAAATGTTAAAACTTAAAGAAGGCAGGAGTATTACTGACTTCTGACAGTTAGAAGCCAGAGATGCTACTGAGCCTCCTACCATGTGTTGGACAATCCCTCCACAGCAAAGGATTATCCAGTCCAAAATGTCTACTGAGGCTTAGAAACTTCGCCGTAAAGGACTCATTCTGTACATCTTACTTGGACTTTTGTTCATGAATTTTTTTTATTAAAGGCATTGCTGACTATTTTATAACTTCACATGTTAAAATATCTATTAATTAGCTGAATATATATATATATTATATATATTTCTTTTTTTTTTTTTTTTTTTTTTTTTTTTTTTTTTTTTTTTTTTGTACCAGGAATTGAACTTACAACCTCCCGCTTGCCAGGCAGGCACTGTGCCACTGAGCTATATCCCCGGTCCTGAATGTTTGTTTAGTATGTATAAAATAATCTTTTTTGTTTACTCAGTAACACATAAGCACTAAGATTCATGCACATTTTTCTGAAGTTCATTTTTGAGACAAATGTGGTTCACAATGCCAAGGACGCTATAGTTAGACAACAGTCTTTGCCCACCTGGCATAAGACCACAGAGGGAGGTAATAAATGAATGGAGAAAACATTCCTAACTAGCAGGGGCAAGACCAGGATGCACCAAGTAAGCACTCCAAGCCCTTCACCATGAGGGAGGTACTCCCAGGGCCATCCTTACAGGAATCTGAGTCGTGCCCCCTCCGTATTTTTAAATTGTGGTAATATACACTTCACAAAATCATCACTTTAAAGTGTGTGAGTTGGTGGGTTTAGTTCATTTATAATGTTTTATAATCATTATCTAGTTCCAGCTCCCAGCTGAAGGAAATAGGTTATTTAAAATTATTTCCCTATAAATCCATCAATTTAAATGGAAACCTTATATCCACTAAACAGTTACTAACTATTCCTTCCTTTCCCAGCCCTGGTGATGTTAATCTGTTTTCTATTTCCAGAACATTTCCTAACCTAGATATTCCAAGTATATGGATGGGATAATGCAATTTGTGACTGTGGACACATTTGTTTATCCAATTGTCAGTGAAAAGACATTTGAGTTTTTCCACCTTTTGGTTATTGTGAACAGTTGTTGCTATGGACATTGATACACAGGTTTTTCTTGAACATTTTTCAGTTTTTAGGAATATATACAGAGAAAGAGACAGAGAGACAGAGACAGAGAGACAGAGACAGAGAGACAGAGACAGAGAGACAGAGAGACCCTATAAAGACTATATATATTAGAACCTAATATATATAATATGTATTATATATTATTTGTATTATATATTTTATATATTAGAACCAATGTGCAATATGGCATTTCTGTTTGAATTTTGAAGGAAATTTCAGGTTGTTTCCCACAGCAATCACACAAGTTTGCATTACCATTAGCAAGGTATGAGCATTCCAGTTTCTCCATATCCTCACCAACACATACTATTTTTCACTTTTTTAAATTCTAGTCTTCCTAATGGATACAAAATGGTAGCTAACGGTGGTCTTGTTTATATTTCCCAGAAGATTTATGGCATTGAACATCTTTTAATAAGCTTTTGGCTATTTTTTGCCTCAAATTTGGCAATGTCTGTACCTCACTTTCCTCAATTTAATCCCAAGGAGAGCTGCCTCTAGATCATACTGTTTCACGGGGTAAAATATCATTTTTACCAAATAAGTAATCTTAGAAGACTAACTTTATCTCCTCTAAGCTGATTTCTTCCTCTCTACAGTGGATATATTAATAGAATGTTGTGATGCTGTTGGTGGGTTTAAATTAAATGATGCTGGGATGGTGTTTTATGTAGGTCCTATGTAGAAAGCACTCATCTTGTTATTAGGAATTCAGTAAACATCTGTTGAATGAGTGAATGGGCCAACAGGTTATTAAGAGGTTCTTAAAGGGATCATCACCAAAAAGCTCAACTTGAAGGTATATTTTAATAATATATCTGGAAGAGTGGACAATATTTACCATTGGGAGTATTATGTACATTAAATGTGGAATGTAATTGATGAACCAAAGATGTATCTGACCTTATCCAGTGGAAAGTGAAGAATATACCAAGAATGAAATCTCTGCTGCATATTACCCTTACCATACAAACCTCAGCCCGAAATGCAAACATGACAAAAAAAAAAGCTTTTGTCTTCCAGTAGCTCACAATGCAATAGATGGAGTGGGCTAATAACTAGAAAATGCAATTCATGATAGAAAATGCTAAAGCCAAATCAAAAGTGCAACCAATGAATGCAACTTGAATTTCTTTTATACCTATAGTTGAACCAAGCCCCCCTAAGAATATGACTTTGGAAGTAAGACAGCTAGAAGACGGAAAACCATATCTATGGATAAAATGGATCCCACCTTTGCTACTTGAAGTACAATCTGGTTGGATTACACTACAGTATGAAGTTCGATTAAGACCTGAGAAAGCAACTGAGTGGGAGGTGAGTCAAACAGAAGCCTTTTGAAGGAACCATGTCCTTTAGCAAGAATGAATCCCCACACTGAGAACAGACCATTTATACAATTAGTGGACTACCATATTAATCTCCTCATGCAGACATACTCCATCCAAATGTGGAAAGGCCTTCACTCCTCTATTGGGATTGAAAAGCATTCATATTTAGCTCTCCCAGAGATAGTTATTTGCACTACACAACTTTCTTCTCCCAGTTTTGCACCTTCCTTCCTTAGTGTCTTAGATCCTGACCACTATGAGAGAACGTAAATTACATTGGGGGAAGAAATGGGGGTATCCCAGTGTGTCCTGTCTATGGTCAATTGCTGTGTCTGTAAGGAAATACTTTAAGATACTTCAGTGTAAAAAAATAATACAGTATATTGCAAGCAGTATGATATTGTATCTCTAAATACGTATTTTTAAAAGAAACATTTTCAAACATAGCCAAAATAATAGTATCACATAGGAGAAAATTATTTATATTGTTTCACAACATGAAATAGCCAGTCCATATTTTATCCCCCACACACACACCATGTGTTTCAAAAATAACTTTCACATCTTGTTTGGTGAACTAGAATCCACTTCAGGACCACATGTAGTCTTTGGTCATTACATTCTTTTGGTTTTAATGTGCTTACAAGGCTGGCCCACTTGATCAATAGAATAACCCACCTTTTCCACTGTCTAACTAGTTATCCATGGATTCATTTGACTGATTTCTCTGCCTGTGTATTTCCTGGAACCAGACATTAGATCCAAAGACTTGATTAGATTCTGGTTGAACAATTTTTGGCCCACACACTTCAGATGTGTTATGTCCTTTGTAACGCATCATATCAGGAGATACAGCCATCTTGTTAAACCATAAATGATGCTAACTTGACCCTTGGATTGGGGAGATGACAACCACATCCCTTAATTTTAAAATCATGTTTAATTTGTGCACATCATTTCAACATACATGAAGACCCAGTTTTCTTCCATCTCATGGATTTACCAACAATTAACAATCTTTGAATCAGTTACTTTCTAGGAACTTAGAAGATTTTTTTCAGTTTTATTATTCCTTCTATATTTATAATGTTAATTTACTTGTCTTTTAACATTATCTTATCTTTCATGAAGTAGAATTGACAGTACGTGGAATATTTGTGTTTTTAATACATAATTAAATTTATTTTAATTAGTATTATAATTAGAAGCAATAAAAGAATTAACAAATCAATGACCTAATCATCCATCTAAAACACTCAATGAAAACCAAATTCAAGTGCAATTGCTAAAAAGAAAAAAACTAATACATCACTCAAAAAGGAGGAAATCAGTGAAATAAAAAGCAGAAATGCAATCAAGCATACTAGATACAATCACTGCATATACTAGTATAAATAATTCACTTACACTTCCTTTCTAGTCCAAGAATTTTCTATCTTAGCTCTTGTATTTTAATTTTAAATAAATTCTAACTAAATTCCCATTGCTGTGCATAGTAACTTGGTTTTTTAAAATTTTATTTCATAACAAAGAGGATGTATAGGACATTAGAAAAAATATTGGCAAGAAATACAAATGTTATTAATGCTATATATTTTTTTGAAATATGGCTCCAAATGGAAGAATAGAAAACCAGTTGAATTTTTTGTGAGAAAATCTTAAAACCAGAAAGAGACAGAACTGAAAGGGTACCATGGAATAATAAAAGCATGGTATTCTCTAAATATGGCCATGCACCCTAATGCCTCCAATAAGTTATTATTTAGGGGAAAGTTTCCTTCTTCAAGACAAAAGTCAGAAGTAATTTTATTTCTCCTTGGTCTTCCTTAGACACATTTTGCAGGAAGACAGACACATTTTATGATTCACAGCCTCTACCCAGGACGCAAATACTTGGTTCAGGTTCGCTGCAAGCCGGATCATGGATTCTGGAGTGAGTGGAGCCAGGAGTACTCCATTGACGTTCCTAGTGGTACGTAAGTGTTTTGGTTACCTTTTGCTTGTACTTCTGGATATTTTTAAATCGTAAATTTGCATTAAGGCCAGACATGGTGGTGCATGCCTGTAATGCCAGCACTTGGGAGGCTGAAGCAGGAGGGTCATGGAAAGATCAAGACCAGCCTGGGCTACAAAGTGAGCTCAAGGCCAGCCTGAACTACATAGCAGAAATCTGTCTCAAAAAGGCAAGAAATAAATAAATTTTTGCATGTAATTACTACTAATAAGGAAATTATTTTGAGCCTTTGCCAGAAGAGTAAGCAGAGATAGGTTTTTAATCTCTTTACCATATGCGCAGACATTTGGAAAAGTTTAAATCACTCCCTGGCTTCCTGGGTCACTGTCGTTGAGGCTCTGTTTTTAGGATAGTCTGTAGGCATGGCTCAGGGGATTTAAGGATTAATCATTCTGGCCTCCCCATCTATCTCATCCCCATCATTTAGAGGATCCAGTCAAGACCACCATCTAATTCTCCCAGAATTTATAAGGTATCAACTCAAAGGTGAGAATCATTTAGTCTCTGAAAAGAATTTCGTGTTGATCTCTTAACCAAGGCACAGTATATGAGAGATCTTCAAAGTGCCATTAAATATGGTGTCTTTTATTCTATGCCAGAGCAAGTCATCTTGTATTTCTAAAGTACCTTACAGATTACATGTCTTTATTTCATTTAGTACCTCCAGCTCTCTTGGGTATTAAAGAAAATGTAATTACCACTAGGAGTTAAAATAAGGAAACTGAAGCTCAGTGAAGTTACAATTCTTACCAGATCAACACTATGAAGTCTGGCTCTTCTGACAACTTGTCTGACTGAAGTATCAGGGGTTCATATGTTTGGCATACTGGAAAAAGTACTGAACAACTGTGGGTCAGGACATGCATCGAATTCAGCCTTGGCTTACACTAAATAAAAGCAGTGATTTTAGAAGCAGAAGGCCTGTGTTCTAATCCCAGACTGCAACTCGATAATGACATGACCACTCATGGATTTCTTTACCTATAAAACAAAGCGATATGTTTTAAAAGCTTAGAGTAATTGTTGGCATTCACTAATGACTTAGTAAGTGTTGGTTTTTATTATTATTACTGCAACTGACCATAGATTCCTTCCTTAAAGATAAAATAAAAGAATAGGTGAAAAGATTTTAAAATGTGTAGAATATTATAAAATATGTGCAACATGTTAAAATATTAATAATATTGGAAAAAATCAAACCTGTCATTACTGCTAACCTGAATTGCTCTCCAAGTCAAAAGACATACATTTTTTTCCAATGGAAAAAAATCTTGTGTTCAAAAGTTTCATGCACGGACTGATTGTTTTGCTTTCTTTGTCTATGATCAAAACTTTCTGCTGTTTGTTTTTTAGACCTCAGCATGAATGACACAACCGTATGGATCTTTGTGGCCATTCTCTCTGCTGTCATCTGTTTGATTATGGTCTGGGCATTGACTTTAAAGGGCTACAGGTACTTCACTATCTTTCAGCCCAAGAATAATGGCAAAAAGAAATAATACAGATTGTCTTTTCTTTTGAACAGTTTCTTCCCAACTCACAATATCTATTGTACATTTTGGGCCCTATTTACTTATTCAGCTCAAAGGAAAAGAGAAACTGTAATGGGGGAAAAGGAAAAGGAAGAAAGGGAAAAGGCGAATATATATGTTATATATGTAGGTATGTGTGTATGCAAGATAGTTAAGAGAGTTATACTGCTAATTTCTCTTAGTTCATTGGAAAGAAAGGTTTGTGCTAACATTATTTGTACAATAGCTCATGCCTGTACCTTGTACACTGAGTAGCTACTGTGAGGATAACAATACGCAGTGTATTAATTATTGTTAATCACCTATTATCTTGCTTTGAAGTTGTTTTTTTCTTTTTTTAAGGATGCATTTTTTATTCCATGAATTAACTTTAAACTCTTATCAGAATTTCTTTTTTTTGTTGTTTTTTAAATAAATTTTAAAAAATAATACAGAGATGATGAAAATATACAGATAAGTCAAAACTTCATTTTAGCCATTAACTTGCAGTGTTTTAGCCCATAAAAGATGTTTCATGAGTATAAAAAATTAGAAAATAAAATGATTCATTTCAAGCAGGTGCTCTTTCCATCAAATAAATACTCACAATTGTGAAATAGTAAAAATTCGGTAAGAGCAGCTAAAATTAAGAAAAGCAAGTCATTCAAATAATCCACTAGCTCAAAATCAGCTTCCTCAATTAGCCAGAGCAAATTTTAAGGTAGGCCTCTGAAATTATTATCTTTGTCATTTATGGTTAGTTTTGCACAGCCCCAGAACTTCTCATGTGGTAGCAATTATTCAAAAGTAATCTTTTAAAAACCGCAAAGTGAAAAGATGAGTCACTCATCTAATCTCTCAAATGATTTTGTAGAATGATGACCTGCATCTTTCCACCAGTTCCTGGGCCGAAAATAAAAGGATTTGATACTCATCTGCTAGAGGTAAGTGCTACAGGCAGAGACTGTGTGTGACTCACTGCACTGTGATCATTAACTTTAAACCTGCACACACCATCCCCATTAAGCTGGTGTAGCCTTTGTGGTCATTCTCTAGCTGCTGCTCCTCAGCAGCATGTGTGTTAATAGAAAAAGGTATGTGGGAAGAGGGTGTTAACTATCAGATACTAACAATCAGACGGCGTGGAGAAAAAGCCAAGAAAAAAATTACATAGTAATGCTTGCTAGATTTAGGACTGCTCATTAGCAAACAGAGAAACATTTGGAACAAATAGTCAACTTAGTAATAGAGTGAATATTTTGATTCATATAAAACAGGGACCCACAACCACCACTTCCATCATGCATTGGTAAATGCTATCACTTGAACGTTCTTTTAATAAGGTCATAGTAATAGAGCATTCTGTTGCCTCTGTTGCTATTTCTTCAGTCAGTTAAGATTGGATCAGTCTAGTAAGATCTGGTAAGTGCTAAGACACATTATACTGAGCCAAAGGAGAATTAAAAGTTAAATGTATTTTGAATGTAAAGGGAGATTAGAATATTTTTAATTTCTCTCTGGATTGAAATGTATGGCTTCAATTTGACCTTAACATTAATAGTGATTTGTCTTAAAAGTCAGTACCTGTATATAAAAACAAATTCCAATTGATCCAGTTATTGAGAGGTTGATAGTATATGAAAAGTGAGTCCCAGGGAATTTCATTTGTCTGCAGTTCTTTTTGGCTGAAAATATCACTTCAGGAACTAGATCTTAGGAGTTTGGGCTCCTGGTTCAATGCTCTTTCCCCACTATCTAGTCCAGCATTGAACTTTCCAGAGCCAGCATCACTATCTTAACTGATTAAATTAACTACAGTGTAGCTCACATGTCAATCTCCTAACCATTCAGAGACTTAATGATAGTATAGCTAATTTGAGGGTGGAAAAAGTGTAATAATCTCCCTTTCATTATCTCTAATCCTCAAAACATTCATTCCATTTTTAAAAGTATTATTAGTATTTTTATTAATATTATTAGTATATTGTTATTACTAAAGTATTATTATTTATAAAAGTATATTGATGTTATTCTCATTTTTAAAATATAGAAGATGGGGCCCAGACTTGCTCTGGCACAGCTGTTGCTCTGAACTTGCAGACAGACCCAGGGTCCGGGCAGCGTCACACTCCGGGGTTCACTCTGCCTAGCTCCCTGGGACCGGGAGGCCTTGGCCCCCACCCAGATAAGGCGGAAGCTCCACCCAAATGCCCCAGGAGGCTGCCCTCCCTTGCTGCACACAGGACCCAGCTCTACCGGGTCCTGCGATTCAGCGCGACCCAAGAATCAGCGCAAACCTCAGGGGAATGCCGGGCCAGCCTCGCAGGACACAGAGGTATGCAGCCCAGCCCAGATCAGCCCAGGACCCCAGAACTGCTCCTCAGGGACTGACCAACATAGCTGCAGGGCCTTGGAGAGCTTGGGCTCCCCCCACCAGAGTGAAGAGTGTGTGCAAGGTCCATACTTCAGTGGAGCGGCTTGTGCATGCGGCATCCCAGAGCTCACGGACCCCCACCCAGCCAGGAGCAAGGTCCCAGCACTGTAGGCCTGGGACTCACCCAGGCTTGCCCTGGCACAGCTGTTGCTCTGAACTTGCAGACAGACCCTGGGTCCAGGTGACATCACACTCCGGGGTACACTCTGCCTAGCTCCCTGGGACTGGGAGGCCTTGGCCCCCAACCAGTTAAGGTGGAGGCTCCACCCGCATGCCCTGGGAGGCCACCTTCCCTTGCTGAAAACAGGATCCAGCTCTACTGGGTCCTGCAATCAGCGCAACCCACCACTCAGTGCAACCCTCAGGGGAACGCCCGGCCAGCCTCACAGGACACAGAGCCACATAGATTCTGGAAAAAAATGACAAAACGAAAGACCAAGAGGGAATCTCAGTCCCCCAGCCCACAAAGAACAAACCCAAGAGACACTGAAATGGAAGACAGTGGGAGTCACACAAATGGACTTTCTGAAATGATAGAAAATGCAATAAAGAAACAGCTTGATGAAGCCATAGAGAAATTCAAATCAGAAATATTCTCCCAGCTAAAAATTGAAATGAGAATCATTATTAAAGAAATGTTGTGTGTATGTAAAGAAGAACAAGATAAAAAAAGAAGAACTTAAGAAAATGATCGAAACCTTGAATGAACAATATAAGACACAAACAGAATGCATGAAACAGATGCAAAGGGAAATGCAAGAAATGAAAAACTCCATGGAAAGTTTGAAAAACTGCTTAAATGAAGCTGAAGATAGAATCTCAGATCTTGAAGACAGCATGGGAGATCATGGCCATGAAAGAAAAGACCTCCTAAAAATAGTAAGGAACCAAGAAACAACAATTCAACAGCTACAAGATGAAGCCAAGAGAAATAACATAAGATTAATAGGCATAAATGAAAAAGCAGGGGTCAATACTAATGACCTGTGAAGACTATTCACAGAAATAACAGCAGAAAACTTTCCAAATGTGGGAAGAGAATCTGAAATACAGGTAACTGAGGCATACAGAACCCCAGTTAACCATAGCCAAAATAAATCCTCACCCAGACATATAATAATAAGGGTATCAGAAATACAACACAAGAACAAAATACTAAAAGCTGTCAGAGAAAAGAAACAGATCACCTATGAAGGAAAGCCTATCAGAATCACAGCAGACTTCTCAATACAAACCTTTAAGTTAAGAAGAGCTTGGAGTGAAGTATTTCAAATCCTGAAAGAAAATAAATTTCAACCCAGATTGATGTACCCTGCAAAACTATCCTTAAAAATTGATGGAGAAATAAGATACTTTCATGACAAAGAACAACTGAAGAAATTTATGGCCACCAAACCAACACTACAAAGTGTACTGAAAGGCACTCTAGAAAGAGACAAAGATACCCACAATCTTAAGAACAACAGCAAAAGGAAACCACTAAGCAGGGCAAATAATTAAACAGAAAATGTAGAAAACCAACAACAGAAAGATATCATGACAGGGATGAGCCAGTACATATCAGTTATATCAATCAATGTAAATGATCTC
>RJWM01010707.1:0-62528 GCA_004363535.1 Dasyprocta punctata
GTGAGAAACAATCGCCAAGTTTACATTCTGGATAGATAAACACACTAAAAGTCTGAAACATAGTGGTAGAATTATATAGCATCTCCCATATCCCCACAGTTTACAATTATATTATGAAAGCCATTTTTATAGTAGTTCTTTCCAGGCACATTATATTTGACTATGCAGAAAAAAATTACAAAGCATACTGAAAGGCATAGTGAAGACAAAAACAAGTCTATTATTTTAATGTTTGTGTGCCACCAATAATTTGTATATTGAAAGGTAAATCCCCATGTGTGAGTATTAGCATTTGAGATCCTTTGATATGATTAGGTTACCAAGGAAAAATCCTCTTATGGTACTTCAGTTTAGCGCCCTTATGCTTGAAAGAGATAACTCTTCTACCATGTGAAAATATATGGTGAAAATATATGGTGAAGCCATGTGAAAATACATGTCAAATTAGATAATCAGGTTTTATTAGACTTTAGATCTGCCAGTTCCTTCACTGTGGAATTCCCAGTCTCTAGAACTATTAGAAAAGAATTTCTGTTGTTTATAATCATGGTTTACTATAATTCCTGCACCATAAAAAACACACAAAGACAGCCAAATTAGAAATAAATATGGCGAGGATATTGAAATAACCAGAAAGAGACATTAAAGTAATTATTATAAAAATACTATGGATGCTAATGAGCAAAGCAGATATGATGCAGTGACCAAATAGATTATGTAGGCAGAGAAATGCTAGCAAACAGATGAAAAGCACTGTAACAGAAATGAAGAATGCACTAGATAGGGCAGTGCATGCTGTAATTCCACAAATCTGAGAGACTGAGGCAGTAGGATCACAAGTGTGAGCCCAGTCTGGGGAACTCTGATTCAAAATAAGAAACAGAAAGGTTTGGGAATGTAGTTCATTGTGAAGGTCCTGGGTTCAATCCCTGGTTAAAAAAAAGAGAAAAAGAAAAAGAAAAAGGAAGAAAAGAAAAAAGAAAAGAAAAGAAAAACTTCTAATTTAATTTAGTATTCATATTCTAAAATACATGTTGAAATTTAATTTTAATTGTCATTATAATAGTATTAAGAGATGGCACTGATGAGAATTAGACAATGTGGATTCTGCCTTGATAGGTAAAATGATGTTAAAAATAGGACACTCTTTTTTTCCATTTGTCTTTTGCCATAAGACAACACAGTCAGAAGGGACTTGCCAGATGTCCTCATATTGATACTGGACTTCTCAGCCTTTAGAATAGTGAGAAAGTAAATTTCTATTCACTAAAATTTGCTCAGTCTAAGGAACTCTTTTATAGGAGAATAAAATTGATAGATATTTTTGATAGACTGATTAGGGGTTTGAATGTGGCTGAGGGAAGGATCTCGTGAGTGTGAGGAAACATCCCAACAGAAAACACCTCAGTAGAAAACATCCCAACAGAATTGCAAAAGAACAAAGAGTTAACAACAACAACAACAACAAGATACGATATTCAAAAACTATCAGATGAGTGAAAAATGTATAATTACATGGAATGTGAATACCAGAAGGAAAATAGAAAAAGGAACATTGAAAACAATAATCATGAGAATTTCTCCAAAGTAATATCAGAAACAAAACACAGAAACAGATTCTTTGAAAATCAGAGAGTCCCATGCATAACAAAATTCACTATCCCTACCTCACCAAAAAAACCCTGCACTTAATACTTTATCTTTTTCAAATTACAGAGGAAACATGAAGGAAACATCTTGAAGGTTGGGACATAGCATTTTTCCAGTGTGTAAGACTTCAGACCCTAGCACCATGGAGGACAGAAAGGAAGGAAAAGAGGAAGGGAGCAGAGAAGGAGGAAGAAAGCAGAGGGTGGGGACAAAAACAAAAAATACCACCCTGTGAAATTGTCTTTTGAATGCTAAGGAAAAACAAAACTTTCAGAAGCTCAAAGCTATTTAAAGAAAGTTAGAGAATTTTAAAGCTTGAAAATTAAACATTAAATTATGGTTCTTTGAAAATATCCATGCAAGTACATTAAGAAAAACAGAGCATACGAATTTTAATATCAGAATTGAAAGAGGTGACATTACTACAAAATTTATACACATGAAAAAGGTAAGTAGAGATAATTTTAAAGCTCTTGTTTTGTGCAAATAAATATATCTTAGATGAAAATGATCAATTATTTGAAATATTTCTTAAAATTCACGCAAGAATAAATTGACACTTTAAAAAATGTCTGATGGTTGTTATCATTGTGTAATTAATAATTACTAAGCTAGCCGGGAGTGGTGGCGCACGCCTTTAATCCCAGCACTTGGGAGGGTGAGGTAGGAAGAGCGTTGTGAGTTCGAGGCCCTTTTGGGCTACATCGCGAGCGCAAGGCTGGCCTGAGCTACACAATGCGACCCTGCCTCAAAAAACTAGGGCTGGGAGTTTGGCTCAGTGGCTTAAGCGCCTGTCTGGCAGGTGTGAGGCTGTGAGTTCGATCCCCAGTGCCGCTAAAAAAAAAAAAAAAAAAAAAAAAAATTACTAAGCTTCCAGAGAAAATACCCGCAGCAGATCAATGATACCAACAAACATTTGTGAAAGAAATTTTACTGTCTAAAATTTATTCCAGGATATAGAAGCTGGAAAAATACTACCTAACTTATTCTATGGAAACTGTACCATGTTAACACAAAAAACAGAACCAAAAAAATTGCCATAAATTAAAATCGCAGATCAATAAGTCCTTTTAACAAAAATATTTTTAGATGACTAATCAAGCCTTAACGTAATATGAAAAATCATTACATAGCACAAAGAAGTGGAATGTATCCCAATTAATGCAGTCCTTCAGACGACCATCCAAGAATACAAAATAACAGGATTATATCAGTAAATGCAAAACAAACATTTCACAAAATTCAGTATTTATTTATTATAAAAAAATTCAGTAAATTAGTAATAGAATAGGCTTTCTTCAACTTATTAAACAGTATCTACTAAAAACTACAGTTAGCAACATACTTAATCTTAAAGCTTTAGCACTAAATTCAGGAATGAGGCAAATATGCTCTATCAGCAATACTTTGCTTTTTTATTTTTAATTAATTTTTAAAAATCTTTTTTACAGCTAAGAATCAAACTGAGGGCCTTCATATGAAGCTACATCTCCAGCTCCTTTTATTTGCTTTTTATTTTGAAACTGGACCTTAATAAGTTGTACAAAATGGGCTCAAATTTGAATTCTCCTGCCTCAGCCTCCAAGAGTATAGGGATTAAAGGAATGCTACACCATGCTCAGTTCACCACTGCCTTTCTATATGGTAATGGAAGCATACACAATGCAAAAAAAGAGAAGAAAAAAAATAAAAGATGTACAGTCAGGATATTATGAAATAAAACTACCAATGTTCGTCAATGATATGACCATCCATGTGGACATCCAAAGAATGAACAGCAACAAAACTCTGGAAACAAATTAGTTACAGTGTGCTGAAGGATATTAGGCTAATATTCACAACTCAATCACATTTTATATGATAGCAATGAAGAAGCAGAATGTAAAAAACAGTATGTTCATAACTGACAAAACTTAGGAGCAACCAAGATGTCCTGCACCAGACAAATTGTTGAAACATGTATTATTAGCCAGAGTTTTCCAGAAAGACGTCAATAAGATTTATTGTTGAGATGGTTTAAAGCTCTTTTAAAGGTTCTAGTCTGGGTTATTGGAAAGTTGGAGACTCTCAGGTGTCAGTAATGTGATTCGGACCAAATTTAAACCTCAGAAAGGGAAGCTGATGATGAAATTACCTTCAGATCAAGTCAGAAGGCTGAAATTTGGGGAAGATGACACTGGGTAAATACTGTGGTCTCAAAGCCACAGACCTTGAATTTTGATGTGCAAGGGCCACAGGAGGAGAGGGTCCCAACTCTGAGAGAGAAAGGAAGGAAGAATGGAGGGAGGGAGAGTGAGTTAGGGATGGAAGGAAGAGAGAGAGAGATTGAGACTGAGAAAGGTAGGAGAGACAGAGAGAGAGAGAGAGAGGGAGAGAGGGAGAGAGAGAGAAAGAGAATACTTTACTGGATAGTGACTCCATGTTCCACATTGAGTGTAGCAGGTTCTCACTCAGTTAACTGACCAAAACACACACAAGGACGTGCTTTACAAGTTCTCTGGATAGTCCGTGATCCATTCAAGTTGACACTTAAAATTAACCATTGCAATCTGGTATATCCAGACAGTGCAACATTCACTCTTAAAAAAAATGCTCAATCTAGCCAAGAAAAGATGTAGAAAGGAAAATTAAATTATTAATATTAAGTAAAAACAACAATATGAAAAAACTATACACTGTATGATTCCAACTGCATGATGTTGTGAAAAAGACAAAACTAAGAACACAGTAAAACATTCAGTACTTGTCATAGTTTGGGTTGGTGGTAAAAGTAATAACGAGTGCAGAGAACTTTTAGGGAAGTTCAAATGCTTTGAAATGCATACTACTTATTAATGCATGATGTTATGTATTTATCCAAATCTATAGCAGTACAATGCCAAGAGCAAACCTTAATGTGAACTATGGACTTGGTGTAATAATAATCTTAGTAGACTTTCATCAATTGTAAAAAAAATGTTTAATTCTGGTAGGACTCATTGACAATTGAGAACACTATGAATGTGCTGAGGACAATGACTATATACTAACCACTGACACTTTCCTATATGTTTTAATGTGCACCTAAAACTCTTCTAAAAAGCAGTGTTTTAAACTCCATGTGTATTAAACCTTTGTAAATTTATCTAAGGTTTATTCACAATTTCTATAATTTCAGGGGAAAATGCTATCAAATTATTTGTCTAAATCTTTTCTATATAAGGAAATGCATAACTCAATACCTCACCTTGGTGTATGTAAATTTAAATGATTGTGAATTACTGTAAAAATACTATAATTTCAAATATATCAAAGTTATTAGCATATTTAAATGTATTATATACATTTTTGTTCTCAAATAGACTTACTTCAGTGCTTATGATATTGTTTCCTTTCGTCTTCCCTTCTGTTACTTTTGGAATTAACATTTGCTTATACTTTTATAATATGTAAACTTCCAGATACTTTAGAATAAGCCCAACTATGTAATCATCAAGTATGTGACAATGTATTGTACATAGTTGTATTCTCAAATGGTAATCTCATGTTTCACATAGTAGGTGCTCGATAATGATTGATTAAATGTGGAAATTTTGCAATCCATAATTTATGCACAAATTTATTTCATGCTTCTCCCTTGAAGTGAACAAATTAGAGTATATTTCAAAGAAGGCAGGTCAATTCCTTTTGTTCATTTGTAATCTACTTGAAGTTAATAGACTCAATAAGTCACTCTCTGGGAGTAAGTTACTCATTTGAGAAGATACTTTAACTCTTTCAATACACCATAAAACCATTTTTGTTTAGAAGATTAAATTTCTATCAAAATCACTTAGATACTGGTGATCATAAAACTTCTTTAGTAAGATCAAAACATTAAGCTGACACTTGAATGAGACCACTTTATGTTGCCATGTCACCTAGAGAAAATAAAGTTGACAAAATTATACCAATAGCCCAATACTGTCACAAAGAATAATCAGTCAATTGTGAAAGAACTATCATGTCAAACAATTATTTCTATACATTTCTTTTAAGAGTATGTATGTTTAAAAATATATACAAACTTTTTTGTGTATTTTTCAAAGAAAATACAAAGTTAATTTTAAAAAGGGATCTAGAATTTGATATTTGATTTCCATCCTCTTCTCACACAGAGGAAAAGCACTCAGTTCCAGAGCAGTTAGAAGGTTATTGGTATGCATCATTTCAATCATAAGAGGGAGAGTCATAATCTCATATCCTGGTTTTGAAAAACCTGTGAATATTTTTAAAATTAAAATAATTAAATTGATATATAAAATCATAAAATTATATGCTTTAATGTAATATCAGGTAATGGGTACTGCAACCTTACATTGTATAATATTTAAGTTCAATATATGTATTTTCTCAATCTGTTATCATATCAAGACCCTATCTTCTAGTTTTTGGAAATATCTAGTACATAATTTTTATCTGTGGTCACCATAGTGTGTGATAGTATGCCAGAAGTTCTTACTTGTATTTTAAGTTCATGTGATAGCAATATTTATTTTAAATAAAATTTTACAAATACAATTCTATGTGATTACTTTTCTCATTTGTTATCTTTTCTTTATCTACTCCATATTTACACAAGTAAATAATTATGAAAAACATATTAGGTTTTAACACATTTTACATTTCAATCATAAGAATCAGGATAAGAAAATCTGTTTTTGTTATGTCCCTAGTAATATATATGAAATTTACACAACAGTGAAACTGTGAAGCTTAATTTTTCTAACAAGTAAAATGGATTTCAAAGATGTGATTCCATCCACCTGAACACTCCTCTGATTGCATTTTTCTCTGCATTTACTACATATTTCATGGTTTCTCTTTTTAATATGTTTCATATAACTTATCTTATTCTCCTTAATTTTTTTTTCTTTTGTCACAGTTACCTGTAAATATTTAACTCATGATAAATAAAATTTTGGTGTTTTTTGTATGTGCATAGACATTAGAAATAAAAGTGTATATTTAATTAATATTTCAATCAACTCACTTATCAGGCAATTTTCAAGTCTCTGATTATACAGAAAATAATAACGACAAAAATATCCCTTCAGAAGCGTGAAATCTAGTAAGAGATGCAAGTAATGCATGGTATTTTTTTAAATTATAGTGATTAAATAATCACTATGATGATAATAAAATAAGCAAAGAAAGGTAAGTGTTGGGAGTATGTGCAAAGAAAGCTTCATGAGACGACAACATTTGTGTAAGACATGAAAGAAGTAAGAATGTGAAACACATAAATGGAGAACAGAAGAATACAGCTAACAGAAGAAATAACAAATCCAAAATCTTCAAATCAGTCCTGGCAGATCTGACCAATTTCAAACTTACGTTAAAGCTAATGCGTTTAGACACAGTAGGCGGGGAAAGTATTGTATGATTAAAGTCTGGTCAGTTAATGAGATGTTGGAGACCATTTATAAAACCAGTATCATGTATTATCCTCGTCTATTTTGTGTCGCTATCACAGAATACCTGGCACAAGATATGCTACGAACAATAGAAATCTGTCTCTTTCAGTTTCAGAGCCTAGGAAGTCCTTTCCTGGTAAGGAACTGGCCTCTGCTTTCAAAATAGAGCCTTAAATTTTGTATACTTCAGACAGTACAAATGCTTTGTTTTCGTGAGACAGAGACAGAAGAGCAAAGGAACAAACACCCTCGATTTCATAAGGGCCTTTTATCCTATTCATGACAGAAGAATCTCTCGTGATCTAGGCACATTTTAAAGGTCTCACGTCTTTCTAGCCTCTTTTCTTTTTTCTTTCTTTTCTTCTCTTTCTTTCTTTCTTTCTTTCTTTCTTTCTTTCTTTCTTTCTTTCTTTCTTTCTTTTCTTTTTTCTCTCTCTTTCTCTTTCTTCCTTTCTTGCTTTCTTGCTTCCTTGCTTCCTTTCTTCCTTCTTTCTTTCCTCTCTCTCTCTCTCTCTCTCTCTCTCTCTCTCTCTCTCTCTCTCTCTCTCTTTCTTTCTTTCTTTCTTTCTTTCCTTTCATAGTGAAGATTGAACCCAGGACCTTCTCACTGAGCTGCATGTCCTGTACTGGCTTTTATTATTTTTTTAAATTTGAGAAAAGGTCTCTCAAATTCACCAAATTGTGCAGGTTGGCTTTGAGATTCAGTCCCCTTGCCTGAAACTTCTGGAGTGCTGTGATTACAGGTTTGCCACCATGCTGAGTTAAATCCTCACATTTTAAACCATCACATGGGCCACTGTTTCAACACCAGAGTTTGTAGCACACACATTCAAACTATTGCGTCCAGAAATTGGCTCATGCTATATGCTTGTATGTGCTGACAGGTCTGAAATCTGAAGAGTAAACCAGCAGGCTATAAACCAGTTAGCAGTTGTTATTTAAATTGGCCCTGACTTCATGCAGGGTTCATACACAACCTGAGATTTCAAAGGGCTATTGCACTATTATTTATATTATAAATAATGTAGCAAATTGTTGGTGCTGACTAGTATGCATAACAAGAATATAGTAAATTAATAAAATCTAACTGATTTGGTATGCATGCAAGAAAATATAGTTATCAAAACTGTTTCTTATGATATTCCTTGAGACACTAGTTGAACAGTAGAGATTATTGTGAATAGAAAACTTAAGAGAGCAGCAAGAGTATGGGGTGCGTGTGTGTGTGCACGTGTAAATGTAGTGGACACTTTACTTATCTTGACATACAGAGGTCATGTGCCTATGAAAAATGTCGAATAGTTATAAACTAAATATAGAAAATAGTATTAAGACTGAGGAAGCTGAGCAAACACTTGTACATATGCATTATGTACAGCATTTTAATACAAGATGTGACATAATTTCTTTAGGATAATTTTTAGATAAAAAAGATAAACAGGTCTCAGACAACACTAAAGGGTGTCAGAAAAGAGTAACCATTGCTGAAGAAAGACAATGACAGTCCAATCAAGTAGGGGACTGAGATTTACCATGTACTAAAGGATGCTTATATTTTCAAGCAAAAAATTTCCAAACCGTTGAAATATTTTACTTTTCTACCAACAGTATATGAAACTTTCAGTTTTTTCATATCCCCTAATACTTCCTATAATCAATCTTTTTAATTTTAGCAAATGAAACAGTGCTTACAGTGGTATCTAATGATTTTATTTCCCATTTTCCTTAAGACTAATGATATTGGGCAACTTTTTTAAATGCTTATGTTATTCCCTGAGTTATAACAGAATTATAACTCCAAACATCTTGTAAATTGAAAATATCAAAGTCAAAGATTCATTTAATATATATAGCTTACCAAACTTCATTAATTAGCTTAGCATATCTTAAACATGGTTAGATTGCATTAGCATTAGTTGAGAAAATCCACATTATATATACACAAACCTTAAATTTTAATAAAGTATTGAGTATCATGCAAACTGAAAAAAACAGAATGGCTCTATAGGGACACTTTTTATAATAATAAATAAAAAACCCCAGATCAATGGAAAAATCATATATTGAACTACTGTAAGTCAGGGACAATCTGTATCTTCGTTGGTGGATTATCTGTTCAAATCTTTTGTGTATTATCTTTTACTAAGATGTTTTCTTATCTGTAAGCAAAAAAATACTAATATTCTTTAATCTAATAATATTGTCATTTACATAGGGTTATTCAGTTCATCTATTTGTCCTATGTCCTATTTACACGTGTAAAATTGCATTGGAAGACAGCCAAATTTATTCCTTTAAGTACTAACCATGTCTGTTTTCATCCAATAAAAGTAAAGCTGAGAAATCACAAAGCAGATTTAAATCTGTACAAACTAAAATATTTTCCAGATCTTCCTCTACAGAAATGTTTTACCAATTTCTAATTAAATATATGATTCCTATAAATAAAATTCTCTATTTCACTACATTATCAGTATAGATTTTATAAACAGCATATGATTGTTAGTTGTTTTCTTTTCTAGCAATCTTTTTACTACGTAATTTTTTTCATATTTTATAATTATTCATAGAAATGCACATACTCCTAACAATGTATTTTAAAATTTAATTTATTTAAATTTTATTTCTATCTTCTTTTAATTGAATAAAATTGTATTTTTAAATTTTCTGCTGCTAATCTAAAAATAATTAATTTTTATCCTTTTATTTCACATCCTTGTGATATTAACATGTGATCTAAAATTAGAAAAGTTATAAATTTAGTTATATACTAACTGACCTCGCAATGTAAAGACTTTGCAATACTTTAAATTTTGTATTACCCTCTCTCACCTGCAATTGTTACCCACTATTTCAGATATGAAAATATAATGAAATTATTGACAAAATGTAGCTCCAAAACATTAACTGCTATTTTTTCACCGCAAAGCCTAGTGACAAATGTTCTCATGTATATCAACAAGTATTTCAGACTGACATCCAAATAAGCATGTATTAATTTTCTTAACCTTTAAAACATTCTAAGTGCATTCAAAGACATTGTCTTCTCAATATTTGAAAATTTACTTCAGAAGCTGTTCTGGATAATTCTGTTTTAGTTACTGTTCACATTGCTGACATGAAATACCTGATACCTGAAGTTAAAGTAAAAAAGGTTTATTTAGCTCACATTTTGTAGAGCTTTCGGTCCATAATTGGCTGGACCCAAGGCAGGTGGGACAGCAGACAGGCACACACAGAGAAGTTCTAATATATAGAAATTATATTTTAAACAGATTTAATCAAAATTTTATTTGAACTGTACCATTGTATTGAATCTGATTGATCATGTATACAAATATATAAAGTAATAATTACATTGAAAAGGGGAAAAATGTATGTAAAGATAAAATTATTTGTCAAATTTTAAGGAAATTTATCTAAGACTTATTCTAAAAAATATAAGATTATTTAATATAACATTTCCTTTAATCTGAATTTCTAAATTATAATTGATAAGAAATTGTGAAATTGTGTGAGACAAAATGATATGAGACCCAAAATAAACATTTTATATTCTGCTTCAATCACCACTTAACTGGTAGTTATTGATTTTCAATGTCAAATCACATTATGAGTTATAAGGAGTAATGTTTAAATTAAGAAACACACACACAAACACTCACATAAAAACTCTGTTATATGCCTTTGAGGAATGTGAACAAAGGAAATGCTTAAAACCACAAATCAAAGGACTCTGTGGTCAGTTTCTTTTATGAGTTTTATTATTTCAAAGTATTTCCCTGGAGTATTTCCCTGGAGAACTAGAAATGTAAAATCAAAAGTTCCATGGAAGGAAGATGAAAGGAAAATGATTAACTGTTGAACAAAAGAGTATAAATACGTTTAAACAAGCTGTCACCAGAATAACTAATACAGTCATTTCATGTAGAATTCTAGTAATTCTTGTTTTGTAAAGTGATATATGTATACATCATATACTTTTATAATAATGCTATAAAATTTTAAAAAATTACTGAAAAAAAGATCAATGAAAAACGTAAGATAAAAACACTCAAGTAAAAACTAACTTATCACTGAAATTAGAATGGTTGTAAGACAATACTGCATGCAATTATTGGGCATATATTCTAAAGAACATACATGATTTTCAAGTAAAATACAAGTCATTAAAATTTACCCTTCAAAAAGCAGAAACTTGTTTTGTACATATATACAAAACAAATCAGATTAGACATGCAACTAAAGATACTTACTGAACAAAGACATCAGTGCTGCATTGATTTAACAGTGTAATAAAGATTGATTTATGAAGTTTTTTCCAAATTGTCTAGGCTTATCAAAGCATGTTAAAATGGATTCTTTTCTCAGGTTTATTTGTTAGCATAACAATTTACCAAACCACAAAACATGGTCATATATGTATGTTTATGTTCAGCTCTCTCATTCCCTAAAATGTATGCTAGCCATTTATCATGACACATAATCATTAATGTTACTTTAATATTGAACACTCATTAATTGAATTTTATAGATACAAATATCAACATAAAAACTAAACTATAATATAAAGTAAGGATAATTAATGGCAATATGATGTTTTTTAATATATAAATGCCTTTTTCAAAATTCCAAAGCCTACATTTAATAATCACTGTGACTATACTCTTCAAATGTGGTCATAGATTTGGGTTAAACAATTAACTAAAACAAAACAACTTATGTTTCTCTTAGTAAATAGGTTTTAGCAACATTATCATTTACTTTTAAGTTGAAATTTCAAAAAATACAATCAATTCTTTCAAAAATCAATTTATGTAATAATTTCACCATTGAGAAAAACTACTGTGAAAGGATCAATGATTAAGTATGAATAAATGATGAGTAAAATTTTGTAACAGGTATTATGAAAAGGTTACAGTGGAGCCAAGTATAATTTTGAGACAATAATATGGAACACAAAATATTTTTAATATAAAAATATATTTCAATGCTAAGATGTAGAAGCAAAGTACACAAAACAATTTCAATATTAAGAAATATATCTCTACATTAAGAAATATAGAAGTAAAGTACATTATTTTAAATTCCAACACAAACTACAATTTTTTTAAGTCTATGTGTAGTTTGAAAAATTTCACCTGCCATTTCCAATAAAAATTCTAAAATTAAAACAAAAAGGGCTATCGAATCATAAAGGCAATTTGTAATATCAGCAAAAAAACTGGTAATAACAATGAAATTCTGACATCATTTCTCAGCCTATAAGGAAAAGACATTAAAATGTACTCTCACCATTGCTTTTTTTTTTTTAAGGAGAATAAAACCAAACAAAATAAAACAGCATAAAGTCAATCAAAGACAACAATGAAAGTAATACAGGACTTCAAATCAAGAGAATAGGAAATTAACAATGGCTGTCATAATGTTTCTTGTTTTCTTCAAAATAGCTATCCAGACCATCATACATATTAAAATCAAACAAAGCAAAACAGAATAAAACCTATGAAAGCAAAACAATGAAAGCATTACAGCACTTCAAAACCAGATAGTAGGAAATCAACAATGGCTACCATTATATATCTTATTTTCAAAATAGCTGCCCAGAGCATCAGACATAATGAAATCAAATAAAACAAGACAGAATAAAACCAAACTAACAAAACAATGAAAAGTATACAGGAATTCAGAATAAGATAATAGGAAATTAACAATGATTACCACCTTCCCTTTTTTAGGTGTTTCCTCCCATATCACTTTCACAGTATCTATTGTACATTTTTAGATCCCACTAACTCCTTCAGCTCTTTATGCTAGGGAAATAACATGATATTCCCCCTGATGAGTCTGAATGATTTCACCTATGAGCATGATCTCAACTTGCATCCATTTCCCTACAAGAGACTCAAGATTATCCTTCTTTATAGCTGAGTAGTTTTCCACTGCACAAAAATACCATTTCTTCCTTGTCCATTCTGTGGTTGCTATGCAATTTAGCCCTGCTTTTTATTGTGTCCCTGTCATATGGAAAAGAAAGACATGGTATTTCATTTTTCCATCAATTTTGAAAGGTAGTTTTGCAGGGTACATCAATCTGGGTTGAAAGTTGTTTTCTTTCAGAATTTGAAATACTTCACTCCAGTCTTTTTTTTTTTTTTTTTTTTTTTTTTTCTTTTTTTTCTTTTTTTTTGTGCAGCACCAGGGATTGAACTCACAACCTTGCGCCTGCCAGGGCAGGCGCTTAAGGCACTGAGCCAAACTCTCAGCCCTGGTTTTTTGAGGCAGAGTTGCACTATATAGCTCAGGCTGGCCTTGCGCTCGTGTTGTAGCCCAAGCGGGCCTTGAACCCACAATGCTCCACCTACCTCAGCCTCCCAAGTGCTGGGATTAAAGGCGTGCGCCACCACGCCCGGCTCGGCCCTAGTTTTTTGAGGCAGGATTGCACTATGTAGCTCAGGTTGTTCTTGTGTTCACGTTGTAGCCCAAGCCAGCCTCAAATTCACAATACTCTGCCTACCTCAGCCTCCCAAGTGCTGGGATTAAAGGTGTGCACCATCCAGTCTTTTCTTGACTTGATGATTTGTGCTGACAAGTCTGCTATGATTCTGATTGGTTTTCCTTTATAGGTGATCTGGGATTTTTTTTTTTTCTCTAACACTTTTTAATATTTTGTTCTTGTGCTGAATTTCTGGGTTCTTGATTATTATATGTCTGGGTGTAGATTTACTTTGGCTATGGCTAGTTGAAGTTCTATATGCCTCATTTATCTGTGTGCCAGATCCTTTTCCCATGTTTGAGAAATTTTCTGCTATGACTTCTGGAATTAACCTTTTTATTTCATTTGTGTTGACCCCTGTTTCTTCACTCTTAAACTATTTTTCTTTGCATTGTCCTGCAGTCATTGAATTGTTATTTCTTGGTTCCTTGTTATTTTTAAGTGATCTTTCCTTTCACGATCCCTAGTTGCAATTCTGTCTTCAAGGTCTGAAAGTCTACCTTCAGTCTCTTTCAAGCAGTTTTTCTAGCTTTCAATAGACTTTTTAATTTCCTGGATATCTTTTTGAATGTTTCATGTGAGCTTCTGCAGACCCAAGTGGCTACACTGAAGCTTCCCCAATGGCCATGGGTGTATGGTAGCATGGTGGTTCCTCCTCTTGGCCTATGTGGCTGCACCAGGACCTCCTCAATGGTGGCAGGCTCATAGGGACGTGTTTGTCTGATTCTCCCAGCCCGTGCTGCTGCCCATGGGAAGCAAGTGTCTCCAATGGCATCCTGCGGGTACATAGGGCATATCTGGCTGTTTCTCCTTGCCTGTGCTAGTTACCTGAGTGAAACAAGCACTGTGATGGCAGCAGGCACACAGGAGCAGATCTGGCTATTTCTCCCTGCCCGTGCTGGTTGGTCGCAAGAAGCAAGCACACCAATGGTGGAAGGTGAGCAGGATTGGGTCTGAATGTTTTTCCCTGCCCATACTGGCTCTCACTATTGCTTTATGTTAAATTTTATTTAAAAAAAAAACAAGCAAACTAAAACAGAATAAAGCCAATCAAAACAATACAGTGTAAGCAATACAGAATTTCAAAACAAGATAATAAGAAACCAACAATGGTTGCCATAATGCTTCTTGTCTTCAAAAAAGATACCTATACCTTCAGACATAGGAAAATCAAACAAAATGAACAGAATAGAACCAATAAAAACAAAACAATGAATGCAACACACACTTTAAAACAACAACAAATCCAAAATAGCTATCATAATGTATCTTGCCATCTTTAAATAGCTGCCCATGCCATCAATTTACTATAGGCAGTAGTTTAAGAAGTGATTCCATAGTTATAGAGATTACAAAATCTCTGGCACTATAGACATTCTTAGAAAAAAATTTATAGGTTAATTCATTTTAAAATTAATGCATTTAAAAGACAAAACACCTAATGTTAAATTTTTCCCTTAACACTTCAAACTTATAAAGTTGTAGAATGTGAAAACCTCCTAGAACATATTTATTACATATTATCAATAAAAATCAAAGCAAGAGATTAAAATTTCCTTAGTACCGGGGAAAAATGATTTGTATTTTGACTTTATCGGTGATACAATAAACTTGTAAATTTGAAAAGGGGTTTGCATATCATGAATTTAAGCTCTTTTTTAATTATAGGAAATAAAATTAAAGTCATATAAATAATTTTAGTCACATGTAAGCATACATGTGTCTTATACTAATTTGTTTCATTCTATATAAATTTTAAATAAAATTCTCAGAAGTCATGAAGCCATCCCTAAATTTAGAATTTAACATAAATTGTATATGTTTACCTTTATTCAATAAAATATACTACTGCTTATGCTTATGTGGAATACCATCCATACAGTAAAATATCCAGACCCTAATTTTTCCTTAAGCTTTCTCTCCTCATTTTCAACATTAATTATGAAGTGACTAATCAGCATTTCATATGCATCTCCAACTATGGCATTAAATAGTAGCTCCATTTACTGTTTTTTTAATCATAAGTTTCTCATTCATTTAGATCATATGAAAAGAAATATGATATTCACTAAGATTATATTATAAAAAACACTACCCTCATAAAACTTAATGAACTAATGTGGAAGATATACACAAAATTAAAAAATTAACTTTGTTTTATGGTACCGAATAGTCATATATGTGAAAAAGAAAAGTAAATGCAATGCAAGCAGGAATATCTTTCAGGGTGATGGTATGTGCCACAACCCACGTGGCTCCTGAGGTTCTTGCGGTGAAGAACTGTGAGAGGATGAGAAAAATATAGAAAGAGACAAAGCTGGGGTCAGGTGGAGCCCTTACTCTCCTGATGGGAGGAAAGGTGCTACTCAAAAAATGCTGCTGTTTATTTATAAACTGCAAAGGATGACGTCAATTTCAGCCACTCTGCTAGCAACTCAGGCCTGGATTGTTTAGGAGCCTCCTGTTTTTCTGGGCTGTAGCAACTTTTTCACATGGTTGACACTGGTGCTCTTTGTTACTTTGGTAAGGTCATGTCTGGGTTGTTTTCCAGCTTCAATGGCTCCCAACATATCCATCTTTTTTGTTTTGTTGTTGCACAGGATGGGTGGTCAGTTGAAGCTGGAGGAGCTGTGTTGGAGAGCTCTGAAGAAGATCTTTTTAAGTGCAGTCCAAAGATTTTAAGTCCCTGCATACCACAATTGAAACCCTATGTAGTCCATTAATCCATAACAGTAGTCAGCTACCAGTGTAGCTGGCAATTGTCAGAAGATGTTAGTGATTTGAGTTTCCTTTATAATATATTCCTTCAGCATTGTTTTATATACCTCTAGTAGTTGGTGTTGTACCCTAACCATTGCGCCTCCATCTTGTTCTGTATGCGCTGACCCACCCCCCATTATGTAAACCTAAATGTTCTAAAATCTTGCTTAATTGTTCTGTAAAATTCCATGGACAAACAACTTGTTCTGTCTCAAGACGTTGGCTGACCAAAAAAAAAAAAAAAAAACGAGTGTCAAAACAGCCTTAGTCAAATGTAACAATAACAGTCAGATCCGTAACAACCTGTTCTCTTGTGAAATGCCCCAGTTTGATAATAACCCCACCCTTTCATTGTTTAAGAGCTTAAAAACCCCTGCTAATGCTGGCTCAGAGCTCTTCCCTTAGCTGTTTGCTGGGGTAGATGCCGCTGGGTACCAGCTAAAATAAAGTGCTTTACTTTTCCAAATTTCCAGACGTCTGGCTCTTTTGATTTGGCTTTTTGTAATTTGGCTTTTTGGATACAACATTGAGGCTATTGGGGTGGCTGTCATTCCACCATCTTTTCCCTGCTGGGGACTTGATTCTAAAACAGTGCCTGGAGTCAGTTCCACTGTGGTTGTCTCAAGAAGCTTATGATTATTAAGACCCTGTCTAATCCAGATCCACAGAAGGAATCTAAATACTGGGATAAAGAATGCAACAAACAGTTCCTTATACATTTGTGATTCTCTTGAATATGTTTGTCCCATAGTTAGACAGCCAATAGAATCAGGGGTTTCTCACAGGCCTGTTTTTAACTGGCCCTAGAGAAGAAGGGAGTTTCAATGCCCCATGCTTTACACCTGATGAAGCCAATATCAATACACTCCAGTGATGACTATTGGCCTATACCAATTCACTTCTCTCACTAGTTGCACTCACATGAGAAGTGTCCCCTCATCCTCAATCCTTTACCCCATTTGTGTTGTGTCACCATATGCCATGACCCATGCGGCTCCTGTGGCTCTTGGGGTGAAGGACCACGAGAGGATGAGAAAAATAAAGAAAGAGACAAAGTTGGGGTCAGGTGGAGCCCTTACTTTCCTGATGGGAGGAAAGGTATGCTCAACCAATGCTGCCGTTTATTTATATACTGCGAAGGATGATGTCAGTTTCAACCCCTCTGCCTAGCAACCCAGGCCTGTATTGTTTAGGAGCCACCTATTTTTCTGGGCTGTAGCAACTTTTTCAGGTGGTTGACCCAGGTGCTCTTTGTTACTTTGGTAAAGTCATGTCTGGGTCACTTTCTAGCTTCAACAGCTCCCAACAGGTATGTATCTTATTTTGGGCTGCTATAACAAAACACAAAAGACTGGTTAATTTAAGAAAAAAAGAATTTTTCATCACACTTTCTGAAATCAAAATGTCAACTCTTAGCCTTCTTCTAGGTTGCAGACTACTGGCTGTCCTTGTATCCTGTCATGAGAGAAAGAAGACTACAGAGTTCTCTGAACTTCCTTGTGTAGAGCATTAGTCCTGTTCCTGACTGCTTCATTATAATCTAATTTTTTCCCAAAAATTCCTCCTCTTAATGCTATGACATCACATCAGGAGTTAGTAATTCATCATATGAATTCTTTGAAGAGGGTAACAAATATTCAGTTCACCATAGCATGTTATAACTGAATCAAGATGGCTTAAAAGAAAACAATTCACTGGGTAATTAAATTTTGAGATAAAACAAAACACAGAGAGCAAACCCTGAAGAAAGACATTTTCAAGGAAGCAGAATAGTTAGTGAAAAAAGCTGCCCCTAATGGCACTATTGAAGGGTCAATGAAGAAACTAGAAGGATGATAAAGGTTGAGATTGAGGCAATAGTGGTAATTCACAAATTCAGAGACATAATTAAAGCACATATGAGTTTCATTTTTGAAAGATTAATCAGGCTGCTACACTGAGAATAAGGTAGAAGGAAGTAAAGATGAATGAACAAAAATCATATTGTCAAATCTAAGAATGCTTTTAGCCAGGATATTGTCCTTGGAGACATCATGAAAAGTAGTTGGATTTTGGATATATTTTGAATTTTAGGGAATAAAATATAAGCCAGGTGTGGTCATGTATGCCTGTAATTTCAGCCCTTCAGAGGTTTAGGCAAGAAGATTACTGTGAATCCAGGCCAGTCTAGACTATCTAGTGACATCCTATCTCAAAAAAAAAAAAAAAAAGATTATCACACAGAAATAAAACACACATACTAGAGATAATATGTGAGAAAAAAATAACAAATTAGTTCAAAATTATTTAGCCCAAGCAGCTAGAAGTATCAAAGTCCTAGCAAATGAAAAGGAAAGCACTGTAATTGGGGAAGTTTTGAGGAAAGAGTGTACGTATGGTGGTATGAATATTACATAATAATCAAAATTAATATTAAATGTTTTTATAAATATATTTTATGTGCAAAAAGTAAAAGTTTATTTTACATTCTGTAAAAATTTCAAGTTTTTACTTGCCAAATCATGATTTCATTAGTGACAGCTAACCCTGTATTACCTATCTCTAGATTTCATTCTATGTGAGAAATTATCTATGCTCCTGTCTTAATTAAGTTTTTGGCATTGTCTTATTAGCACATGGGAGGATCTTAACTAGCACACCAAATTCCATCTATTAAATGTGTCCATAAGCATTGTTTCTTTCCATCATCTAATGAAGAATTACAAGTTAAAAACCATGCTTATTTTTCATAGTTTCTATTTTAACCATTCCTAGCTCAAATTAAAAACCAGTTTTCATGGTTTTTTAATTATACAACAAAATATATACAAAATCCAAAATTAATTTAATGATTACGAATATTAAGGTTTAAAAACAGAATCTCTGAATCTGTTCTACAACAAACTAACTAATTTGCTTTTACTTTTTCCAGTGTAAGTAACTGACAAAGTGTTTATGAAAATATGAGGATTATATTTAATGTTTCTGTACCAAATACATCTTCTCAAAGATTTTATCCTGTTGTATCAAACTCAAATATAGGTCCCATTCTATTTTTCACAATGTTTGCATTTATTTATAAAATTTAGAGTGCTTTCTAAATTTTATTTTTTTACTGATTTTTTGTTGTTTCCTTTCCTAAATAATATCTTTAGGAAATTAATATCTGTGACTATTTTATTAGTCTTGTTATGCCCACTGACTTAAATGCTTAAACTTATTAGCAGAAAAAATATATATATTCAGGAAGCATGAAAGGAGAAAGACAATAGATATTTTACATCTAATTATGACTCAGCTATAAACCTGAAATGACTTAGCAATCACTGCATTACCCTAAGATTAGATTAAATTTTCTAAAAATCCCTGATTTAAATATAAATCTAGGAACCATAGATGTTCAAGTTAGAAAACTATACTAAGTATAAAAATGAAATGATATTGTTCACATCAAACTTTGTGATTGAAAAATTGATACTTTCATGAGACTTCAAACAATTTAGTGAAATATCTTACATCATGATTATATCAATTATCTTAAAAAATTGAAAGTTTTTCAAATAGTGAATTGTTAACATAAGACCAAAAGGCAGCACAAAGTTTTATGTATCTTGATATTACATGGCATGAAGGCAAAAAAGTGTTAAAAAATTATATACTACTTCTACAATAAATCATGACTAAATAAGCATTTTGGACATGCAAAGAAGATTTCATAAGTGAAATAATTGAATAATTGACTACATGATGAAAATACAAATATGCATATGAAATAATTTTACACCTTTGGCTAGGAAGGCCAGAATTCTTTATCAACAAAGTTTTATGCTTTTCCAAATGTCTCAAATTTGCAAATACAGGTTTTCTATGTCCTAAATATAAAGTGTAAGTAAAACTAAAAAACTTGATTGTAGAACTCAATATTAAGTCCAGTGTAGACACTTATCAAAACATATGGAAGCTTTTCTATGTTCCAAATTTTATTAAAATTGTCCATTAGTTAATAGTTACTACTTCTTATTAATATTATAATATTTCAATCAAAATATCAAGTTGAAATGCAAATCAAGACAAGTTGGACAACAAAAATTTAACCATTTTTAATGGTTGATACATTGTGTCAATATGAGCCATTGGGAAGTTTAAGTAACTCAGCAATTCTACATCATGGGGTGCAGACTATGTAAGCCAGGGTGGCTGTTTATGCTCAAGGATGTTGTAATGGTGGATTTATTGTGTCAATTTGAGTTTAGAAGTTTAGCAAAGTGACTCAGCAGAAGGCCAGAATCCTCACTGTAAATATCCTGAGCCTGTGCAAGAGGAGGGCAAGGAGATGGTGTAAGTGCTACATCTGCCCTGGGGTGGAGTAGCCTGCATACAAAATAAGGGAGGGAAAGAGGATTGCTTGGCCCTTTTCTGTTTTTGTTTTGCTGCCTGCCACTGCCATGAATTGTTGCCCTCAGCCATGCCACCCTACCTTGGAGGTAACTGATTGTGAACTAAATAAAACTTTACTTCCTTAATTTCAGGCATCAGGTATTTTTTTTTTCAGCAACTAGAGAAAAGTAACCAAGACACGTTATAACTCCTATGTGCCATGTTGACAAGTATAAGTAATATTTTAGAACTATTGCAAAGAAAATGTTATACATTAAGATACACTTTTAGTTACTAATTGGATGGTACTAACTGTATAAAATCTATTTAACCTGTTTTAGAGATGTAGTAGCTATTATTAAATTATTAATTCAACTTAATGAGTTTAAATCTGAATCTTGGTACTTAATTATGTTGTGTTATAGCTATCATACTTTATAAATTAATGAAAATGTCACAGTTAAAATATTTCAGTGATACATTTGTAGAAATGATTCTGCATTTTCCTGTGGTTTCTCACTTAATTTTCAATATCTTATTGAAAATATTTAATACTTTAGGCCAAACAATTATATCACTAATTTGAGATATGGAAGAACTTCAATATTGAGTTCTGTTTATGCATATAAAAATTATTCAGAATGTAGTACACTTTTCTATGTTCCAGACTAATTTCCGCCAAGTGTATGACTAAAATTACATAGCAGATCAAATTTTCCTTGTTAAGGATTTTTCCCACATTTGGATATGCTAATTACCTTGCCAAGACAAGACTACTGTAGTTATCAACTGTTTCTCTTAAAGTTTCAAAATTTTTTAAAGTGATCATTTTCTGTAGGTTTTCTTACTCCATAATCTCTTATGTGAAATTCAAGAGGAACAAAACATAATCTCCCAATACTCTGAAAATCAAGACTGGCATGTGGCATAGTGTGATTTCCAAATCATATAGTCCAGGTAGCTCACAGGATAGGTCAGTTACCTAGAGATGTAGAGTGTGGAAAGACAGAAAATGAATTGCTAATGAACATATTTTATTGTATCACTATCAATTTATTCTGCATTAGTCTTAAAAAATCAAATATGAATTGTGAATTTGGAGTAATAATCAAATATTTTCTGGACCTTGTTGTGATCTGGAGAAATCCACATTTGCAATCCCAAGGGAAAATTACTGGAATTATAGCAAGTTAATTCCAATCTACCACTTCCAGTGCAACCAGTGGTGCAATTAAAGACACAAATACATATCTAAAATAGTGGGAGCCAAGGGGTTCTTACATCCAGCCAGAATAATGGCACACCAGAACAAAGGTCTTGACCTAGGGCCAAACCCAGGTTTTATTAATTCATGAGGAGGGGAGTGACTTGGGGATGAGTGACTGTGAAAGTGGTGAGACATACGGAAACATGTGAGTACTGTGAGCTGGGATAGATAAGAGTCCTGGAATCACCTCTGTGGTATGGAGAGTGAATGAGACAGAGAGAGCAATCTGCATATCACAGGTTAAGACAGTATCTAGTGTTTTGGGGTCAGTGCTTCAGTTTTGATGTGTAATATACATCATGCCATGAGACATCGTAGCCTCTTTTTTTGAGGTTCATTTTCAGCCAACAGCATAGTATCTCTCAGCCTAGCTTACACATACTACTTGGGACCTACAGGTGGGGAATCACTGACCTATGCACTACATCAAAGAGTACGTATCAGCAGCTTGACCCATTTGAATTGCTTAAAGCCAATTGAGGGGATAAAGAAATGTCCTAGCCAGTTTTGAACTTATCAATTCATGAAGGTAGGGTCAAATTCTGATCTTTTTAGGAGAGCTAACCAGTTGGCCCTCCACATTTGATAAATTAAAAAGACTTACTTAGAAAAAAAATGAAACACATTTTTGGTGGCACACATAAAAAGTAACGTGAAATGAAAGATTAAACCTCAAATATATCTGATGCTAGCCTAGTTGTAAAAGTACTACCAACTTGCATTATAAATTAGTATTTCAGACTAGTTAAAAGTAAATATATGCTGCTTACAAATGTATACCTCAAATACAATTTGGAAAATAGTTGAAAATAAATGATATAAATAATAAAGCCATTATTTACTGAAAAGATATTTATGGAAAGATTTTTTGCAGAAAAACTGATAATGTAATATTGATAGTGTAAAATATTCCTCAGGAAAAGAACCAGACCACTGATGGATAAAAAGGATCAACCAACAAAGAATTTATTACATTTTAAAATTTGTATGACTCTTTTAAATAGAAGATTAATAAAAGAGTAAGAAGGGTCTTTGTTTATTTTGCTGCCATAGCAAAATATCATAGACTGGGTGACCTACAAAACACTTATTTTATTTCTCCTATGTTCTGGGAAGTCCAAGTTTAACACAGATCCTCTGTCTGTCATTGGCCTAGTCTCTGATATGTAGTCTTGGTGTTACTCAGGACTTCTGTGGCACTCACGGTATCATGGCACTCTTCATAAGTAATTTTATACTAATGTTGCACAAGTTCCTTCTGTGAAGTCAGCGAAAAACAGAAGACCACTCCCCACTCATGTGTAAATTCAGAGAAAACAGTGACATTGTCCAAACTACAAAATGATCAGTTAAAATCATAACAAATATAGCTACAGCTTTGTCAATAGCAGCTGCAGCCTCATATTGTTCTTTCCCATGTCATAATAAGAAACAGAGATATCCTATTGTAGTATTGTCTCTACCTCTATAGAATTCAATATGGAACAAGCTCTACTTCCTTGAAACATCTAAAAAAATTCCTTAATCCAGAACAAGTTGCTATGATAAATATTCAAAGATTCTCTAATTAGGAAGACACTTGATTTCCATGGTGTGTATTCATTCTCATTGCAACAAGACAACAAAGCAAGCTGCAGTAAAAAAAGGGGGGTTTTCTCATGATTTTAGCATATCGTGATTTCTCATGATTTTGATATTAGTGTCATTAATATGGTTGTATATGAAATGAAATTAAGAAATTGGAGGAAGAAAAATACCCATAATTCTAAGTACCTAAAGGAAATTAAGGAGGTTAAAATGATAATTGCCTTTGAGCTTTTTTTTATTAGTACATGTTTGCAGTAAATAAAGATTACATTTATCATGGGGAGTTGGTATATGTACATAAGACATCCTAATTCTCGTGTGTGTGTGTGTGTGTGTGTGTGTGTGTGTGTATGTGTTCCCTACCTCTCCTAACCACCTTGCTCGTTCCAAATCTTGGCCCCTCTCCCATTTACAGGTACTTTATTTCCACTTTTTTCCTCAAATTTTTTCAATCATTACACTTTTATAAAAACCAAGAAAATAATACGTGGTATAGTTTTTCTGTTAAGATTGTTCAAAAATGAAACCGATTGCTTTTCATGAGATAAATTTACTTATTAGTTACTCTGACTCCAAGTTTAATTTTTGCCACTGTGATTAGGTTATTTAAGCTAAGCAGTTGTATAATAATTTTTATATGTGATATCTTCAATTGTACTCACTGAAGGTGTCTGTTATTTAAAGTTATTTGCAGAATTGAAACAAAATAAAAATCACCTTAACCTGAAATCAGTTTCCTTTAAATTTTACACATTTTTTCATATGAGGCATGATGCATATCTACTAATTAATAATCACTCCCAAACCTGAGAACAAAATACCTTAAAAATAAACTTTAATAAAATACTTTCATTATCACACTTCAAAGCATTATTACTATCTGGAGGTAGAGTAGCTACTGCCATTCAGGTTCATTTTAGCATGATAAATGACCTTGAAATTTATTAAGTTTCTATTTATAGAAATTTTAACTCCTTTTGTAAGTTAATGAACAAGATAGCAACTTGTGTTCTTATACTATGTCATAAGATAAATTGAAGGAGATGCGTTGTTTTCACCTTTCTGATGAAACTCAAATGTGATAGATGAAACGCCAGTGCATTCTAATAAATGCAGAGACTAAAAGGCTATTAATCCTACTTAATATGTGATGTGTTCAATTAAGGAATATGATTTCTGCATTTCTTCTACTTTTAAGACTTCTCCTAAACCCTAGGTGGCCATTGTTTGTAATACTTTAATAAATGCTACATAGGAGTTGAAAGTAGAAACCAAAAATACTTAAGTCAGTCTGCTATTCTACATTAACTTTTAGAGGACAAACTATATGTAACAGTTGTACGTGTATGTTATATAGAGTTGTTTCTGTTAAATATTTTCATGTATGTGATACTGCAACACACATATTTTTGCTTTGTATAGATATATGTGTCTATATATATGAATTGTGATTAAAATTAAAGGGAAAATTTAAATGTAAATTTTAAAAAATCACTATGAAAGACATATCGCCACTAACCCCCTTTAAATAAATATTCTCCCTCACTTCAAAGACACTTATGCCATCATTTTTGCCACTTTTGAAGCATTGCTAGAAGTCCTTTCTTAGGAGTGTCTTTATTTGCACAACTATGGCTGTCTCAGTGTCCTGAATCAATTCAAAACTTTTACATTTTATGATAATTTTGAAGATCCAGAAGTCTTATGGTGCCAGAGTGGTGAATAATGTGAATGACCAGATACTATGTTTATGCACAATCTCCTTTCCATTGGTTGGCATTAGTAGCAGCATTCACTGTCTTTTTAAAAATCACATATTGTAAAGCCACTCATGAAATAAGACTTCCAAAATTGCTTTGTAAAGAGAAAAATATGATGGCATAAGTATGTAGGAAGTAAAGTACACTATTTTGAGGAGCATTGATGGCAATGTGTTTTTAACCCTAATTTTTAAACATTTCAACATTCACCATAGATTTTGGTCAACCCTTGTATACGCTTGTGTACACAAGTGAAGAGTTTGCTTTTAGGATTCCTTTGAGAAATTGAATAAAAGCATATTCTATTGAAACCTCAACTTTAACCACATTTATAAATAAGTGATCAAATATAATACGCCTTAAGATATAGCCATATTTTTTCCAGAATGAAGTTCTTACTCTAGTTATTATGTTAAATATAATCATACTTTAAAATATAACTCTATTTTGTATCATTTTTACGATATGTTCCATCCACTCAGACTACATTAGCATATCTAACCAATCATATGTTAAGTATTACAGAATATGCATTTGGGTATGTGCATTGACTTGGACATGCAATATAATGTAGCACATGTAACCCGGTATTTCAAGCAAAAGTTTTGACTGTATTTTTTATTTAATTTTAATATCCAAAAAGAATGTACATAATTATGGGAAACCATTTTACCCTAGAAATTAAGAAAGTTCTCAAAGAATGATGAAGATGATTTCAATTTACCAATAATGCATAAACTAAATTTATAATATTCCAAAGAATAATAGCCATTTTGATATATGTATTGTAATTAACTTCCCTTTGCTTGATCAGAAGTTAGTTATGTTTATTTAATATGATTCACTGCAACTTGCTGAAAACTTTAAATTTTATTCCATCAGAGCAATTGTATTTTCTTGTTCTGCAAAATTCTTGTTCTCTTGCATTTTCACCTTAGTCTTTTGGTGGACTCTTTTTTCTTATCACATCCTAAAATGAGCTGAAATTTCCACCATATTTAAGTCTTTGGCATTCAAATGTATTTTTCAGTCAATCTGGAATCCTATAGACAAACATTTTCATTATCCTACAGGGAGTGATACTTTCTGAGGTTTAAACTTTTAAATCCACAAATAAATGTAATTAGTCATTCTATAGGTTAAAAAAAGAAATTTTTAAGTTTTAGATTCCGTGAACTCTAATGAAGTTGATCTAACTTTAATCACAAAGAAGTTAAATGAGAATGTGATTATGTCACATGGGAAAATTAATTCATCCTATTTAAGTCCAGCTCACAAATTAATAAGATCAAAAGTGTTTGTCAGTGTGAATCATGGAAGATGCCTCAAAAAGCAAGAGTGAACAATTTATTCAGAAAAATTCAGGACAGAAATATGCTAAATCCTCAAGAAAATGATAGAACTACTTTCATTTTTACTCTCACAAATTCCTAGTAGAATAATATTCAAAGTAGTCATTTTTTATTCTAGATTGATGCTTTGTAAACATCCCTCAAATTATTAATTTGAGTTTCTTCAGAGAGTGAGAGTAATAAGAGTTGTCCAATCTGATAATATAAGAATACCAATTGGCAGGTATATATTTTAGTCTCAAATATTTCATTGCTATACTTTTTTGCAAAGTATAATCAACTCCAGAATGCAAATATTGTAGTATCCAGACTATAGAATATAAGACATGTGGAAAGGAAATGTGGCCCTCCTTATGAGACATGAAACTTGCTACTATGCCTTTACAGCTACTATGCCTTTACAAAATTGAGCACACAGCCTACATCCAGAGTTGATTCATTGAACTTGAGCCCAATATTGTAAGCAACATCAACATGAGGGGCATTTATACAGTTAAGATACCAAAAAAAATGGACTTTTAGTCAAAAGCTTACATTTTATACTGGTGGATTATTTTAAAATAGTGAACACTGTAAAGACTTGAAGTGATGTTGGTGGCTAAAAGTAAATAAATTTAAAAATTTCACAGTGGCACAAGCTGTCACCTCTCAATGCAAATTACACATCTATTCTAATGAATGATTTCCAAGTCCAAAATACAGTCTCTATAAATTGCTTATGTTGATGGTGTGCCACATGTCATTTACATTTCATGATAAATAATAAAACCACTAATGGCATAGTAGTTATGCTTTTTATTACAGTCTGTGACCATGTCGAAGTTGAATTTCAAATTTAAAATCTACCCTGGTCTAATGTAATTTTATAACTGAATTTCAATTGCTTAAGCCTCTATATAGCACTTTTAAAGACACAAATCTAAGTTTATTCCTAATTAGGTAATACATCTGAATAAAAACAAATTAAAATGGGTAAAGCACATTATGTAGTTCAGATAAGGAGTTGATGCAGTAATCAATTCTTTACTGTAAGATTTTCAATATTTTCTCAAAGAATCAATAAAATTGGCTTAAACATAATATTGAATGCTACACTACATTGAATTCCGTTCTTTGATGCATAAAAAAGTCATTTTTCTCCTCATTTCTAGTAATATTTCATTCTTCATTCAATTAGACTAAAAATTTATGTGATCTGAATAAACTAGCTGCATATATAAGAGGCAGTATTTCAAGGGGACTATGTCCTTGATGATTTATCAGGGAACCTAACTTGTAAGTGTGATTCCTAAGTCACTGTGCTTAAACGCAAAGCTGAGTGTTGAAAAGTAACTAGAGAGGTGAGATACTAATTTGTATTTGTTCTGTAACTATTAACACAATTAACTGCATTATGTCATGTGTCATTGCACCCTGATCACTTATATCTAATTATTTTGATACCTAAATCCAGCACTGCTAGATTTGCCTCATTGCTAAATACCACTGTCACTATATTATTTTTATCTCTTTTATAATTTAGTGAAATACTTTATTTTATTGGGAATATTGCTGAAATCTTTACATACTTTAAGTATTTATTTTTCATAGTAACAGAATTAAGCAGGTACTCTCTTATCTCCATTTCATCCTTAAGTAAACAGAGGTTAATGAAGGTACGAAAAATAAAGACAGAGCAGCAAGCACAACTCCCTTTCACCTTTACTTTTTCTAATTTTAAGCCCATATACACTATTTTTTTGCTCATTTCACATAAAGACACTTTTTACCTGCCAACTCTGATTGTAAGTGCAAAAAATGATAAAGACATACTTTATAGATATCCCACCATTCTATTGACAACTTTCAAGGTTAATCACCTGGATGTCATTGAGGAGAACTTTGCACCCACAAAATTTGACGTCCTAATCATAGTAATTGTGAATGTGACCTTATTTGAAAATCAAATTTTGCAGATGATCATGTTAAAGTGAGAATGTCAGGATGGTACTAATCCAATATAACTATCCTCCTATAAAGAGGGCATTTGGACACAAATACACTAACAAAAGGAAGATACCTAAAAGTAGATAATGTGGTGATGCACCTATAAGACAAGGGCATCAAAGATGGCCAGCATATTTCCAGAATACAGCAGACACTCAGGCAAAATAGCTTTCTTGACAGTCCTAAGGAGGACACCATTCCTTCACTTTTTGATCTAGAACTTCTAGTCTCTACAAGAGTGGAAAATAAATTACTTTTCCTAAAGCCCTTCGGTTTGTAGCACAGCTACCATGATCCAAGGGAACTACTGCAAACATATTGTGTTCCTTGATGTCAAACAAAAGACATACTATATATAAATATGTATCTTAAAAATTTGAATGCAATTCACTGGTGCATTTTTATCAGAATGGCAAAGCCTTTTTTGAATTAATTAAAAGTCTATTAAATGAACAGTATTTGAAAACAAAATTGCATGTTTCTAAAATCAGGTAAATATTGAACATAAGATGGAGAAATCTTATAGTAAACCTTACTTTCTATTTGATGTTAGAAATTAAAAATAATACTGTGTATTTAATGTAAATGTTTTGGTTTCCTGATCTATAGTAAAACATTAGTTGTGTAGAACTCCTTAACTGTAATTTTCACATATTTGGTCCTTTTTGCATATGTAAAATTTAAGACTTTAAACTAACGATCAGATATTTGGACATAGTAGCACATTTTAAGTCACTAAATGCAATTTATGGTTCTAGGCAAATAATTTAAAAAATAGAACAGTAGTTTTACAACAAACTAAATTTTCATTTGGCATAGGATAAATTTTATTATACATTTGAAATCTGCTTATTTTCTTCATATATTATATTTAGAAAATTGTAGGCTTCTTTCCAACAATGAATTTTAAAGAAAATATCTTCCCTGTTCTTGAATTTCATAAAAGGTATTTCTTCCAATGTTTTTTTTTTAAAGAAGAAACTACTATCATTATTTGGTCAATCATATAAAACTGAAATCATCAATATCCCTTTAAGCCTTTTTGCGAATGTTAGAAGTCTGACAATTTCCAAAATACACGACAAAATTCAGAAGTAAAGTATGTAATTCAACAATTTTTATTTTGTAAATATATTTGCCTATGTTCAAAAGATTAATAATGCCAATAACATTTACTTCTGGTAGAACAATTTAAATTTCAATGTCTGTCTTTGACATTAAACCAATTGCTTTATAGAGAATCTCACTTATTTTCATTACCAGTGCCCTTTTCTATGTGAAACTATGAACTCACATCCATTTTATTTTAATTTCATGGAAAATATTTATGGTGAACATAATAATTAGTCAATCAGAAATATGTTCAGAGAATTGATTCTTGGCCTAATTGAATATTTTTAAATTTCAAAAGAGCAACAATTACAGTTACTATACCCATGATTCATAACCTTTCAGTTTTTAGCTTTTTCATATAACAAATGCAATTGAAAGAATTTTAAATATCTTTCCAGTTCCTTTTAATATTTTATTTTAATGATCATTCTAGTGAGTTACTTCAACAGACTCAAGGATTTTTTACATATGTAATTTACTTTACTTTTAACAGCAAAAATAGAGTATCTAGAAAATATCTTAGAATATTAACATTTTGAATCAGTATAGCTAGTGTCCTTTCAGCAACATATGCAGACTTTCATTTTATCTACTTGACAATTTCCAATTTGCTCTATTGTTAGGCATATCAGTAGTAAATTAGATGCAATTATATTTTGAAATTTTGCCTTCATGGTTTTTGTCATTCATTTCCTAAATATACATATCAAGTACATTTCCTTGGGACCAAAATGCATTTATTTTCATACATCTTATATATCTTCATTAATACTCTCATTTCATTGTGTTTAAACCAGTCATAGAAATCTATGATAAAATATAATATGTCAAAGAAATATGCAAAAATTCTCACATAGTTTAGTAACCTTTTGAGACAGTGTATGTTCCATTTCTGTTTGTATTCTTTCTCCTTGACATTCTTCTTTGTCTGTCTCCATCAATTTTTACTCATAGCACAAATTTTTTTTTATTTAAGAGAAAATAGATACAGAAGATAGAAACAAAAATCAAAAAAGACAGACAAACAACAACAACAGATCTGATACGATAACATTGTAGGTTTGCATACTGAGGTGGTTGAAGTTTGACTGTAGTTACAATATTGCATATCGTTACCTTCCTAGGGGTTGGGCATATTGACAAATATAGACATGTAAGATTTATCAATTCAGGTATATTAACTTTTCTTTTCCAATAGCTATTGTATTTAGCAATACGTTTTTTTTAACTGTCTTATTTATGCATATTTATAAATGTATGTCTTTTTCCTTTTCTCTTCCTTCCTTCCTTTCCCCTAAGAATACCACTTGTTATTATTGAAATAACTACCCCTACCATCAGGTTTAATATAACCAAGTGAAATAGTTCAGAGTGAATTGGTTATCCTTTTGCACCAAAACACAGGAAGTGTAAAATTTACCTTAGATTGTGGTTTGCTTATTTTGCTAAATTGGAGATATTTCTTCACCTATCTAAATATTACTTTCCTTATTTATGAAGTAGACAGCTTGAATATATAGCAATTAAAATATATTATTATAATGTCTGGTAATTATTTTTTTCACAGAAAAATACTTCATTGAAATGTTAGAAATCAAAATATTTAAATTGGGCTTATATAATATGAAATGAATTTCATAAAATACAACTTTTAAGTTGCCATAGGCTAAATTATGTCACAGTAAAAATAATTCCACAATCCCAGTAGCTATTGAGACATTAATTTTTATCTGCATAAACTGACAGGGAATCAAATAGTTTTCCTGGGACAGCTCTAAATTTTCTACATAAATCTCTTTCCCTGTTTTCATAGAATAAAAACAGAGCACTATAGTCATTCCTACCAGAAATTGGTTGCTTGAAATAGAAGCAATCACGTGTCTTATATGGATTGTCCAGAACTCGGATATTTAGGTGAATCCAAATGAATCTCAAAAACTCAGGAAGTGCACATAGAAAATGAAAGTTTAGTCTACACAAAATAAGACTCCACAATAAATCATATAGTTTAATTTTTACAGATAAAGAGATACGGTTTTTAACAAGATTGGTAAGCTTTTGAAAGTTGAAAAATGTCTTAATAGAGAACATTCAACTTTATTTTTGCCAAAAGTACACTAAACTTAAGACTCAGATCTGAAGTTTGAATCACACAGTTGCAGAAATTGATTCCAACATATTAGATTATAGGAGGTGTTTAGATTTTGGATGGTATTCACAGAAAGTTTCTCTAACATATAATTATATAAATCCATAACTATAATTTATAGTGCAAAGTACTACCTGTTTGGCTTATGTCTAAAACAAATTAGTTTGCTAACTTACAGTTCTGAGTGAGAAATAGTTTAGCTTTGGTGACTCCATAAATTTTGTATTCAAATAAATCTGAAAGAAATGCCAATTCTTAGTGCCTTGAATATGTTAATTGACATCTCTCTTTTTACATTATCTACTATACATGAGCGGATTAGCATCCTATCCTGAGAACTATGAATTTAGGAAAACTTTTACATTTCAACATGTGTCTACAGACATTTCTGTCTTTGGGCTGAATGCAACTGCTGCAGATCCAATAAGATGATGCCTACAGTGATGACTACTGTTTGTCCACACCATGATAAACACAAAAGCTAAAAAAGTTCATTGTTTGTGCTATGTTAAATTGTGTACTATATCATTTGCATGAAGAGATTCAGACAAGTGAATAAAATAAATTTCACTCCAGCAGTTAATCTAAAAATGAGGGGATCTATCTGTCTGTCTGCCTATCAGACAAGATTTGCCTAATCAGAATATGAATTTTATTGAAAAATTATATAAATTCCATAAAATTTTTTTACTCTGTAATCTTAGTGTTTGTGGAAAGAATTAGACATTGCTTCAAGGGTGGTTACATACCACTTTTAATAAAGGTACAATTATATAAGTGAAAAATTGCAATATTTATTATGAAGACTTCCAAATTTAATGATACAACTTTTTTATGCAATAGAAAAAAGTAGACCATGAGATTTATAATTTTTATTTCATCTCACTTTACAAAATACTATTGCTGTATATATCTACCATCGAAAGCTGAAGTCAGTATATAATGCTTTGTAAGATTATATTTATAATTTTTAAAACAAGAATTTTTAAAAGAGAATACTTAGACTTAAATTTAGACATTTTTGGGAAGCTTCCTATTTAGGATGAATTTGAATATTGTGAAAAATGCTCAATTGTTTCCAAGTGAAACAGTGGATTCCTTTCTTTTCATTCTTCTTCTTTTTATTATTATTTCTTTTGATGTTGCTATGCCAGCTTGCACATTTGGGTGTAACTTTCCTATCTTCATATACTATTTTTATTTATTTATTTATTTTAATTTACTTATTTTTTTGGTACCGGGGATCAAACTCACAACCTCACACTTGCCAGGCAGGCGCTTATGCCACTGAGCTAAATCCTCGGCCAAATATTATTTTTAAACACAGTGATTTTCCATGAGTATTCTGCCCTTTCAAGATACAAATACTTTCAGAAATTGTTTTCTACTACTTCCATATTTCTTAATACATGGTTAATTGCATTTCCTTTTTCATTTCTCAATTTTAAATAATTGCAACTGAACTTTCACAGGGACAAATGAGAAATTGGTTTTCTTATTTGGCCCCTAGCACTAAATTATTTATTACATACATCTCATATCTCCCTACCATTACTGCTGTGTCACGATTATCTGCTAAAGGAAACTTAAAGTATATAAGACTAAAAACATACATTTCTATGCATATATTTTTCACAGATGTGTTCAATAATGTATTTTGAGATAAAACATTTCAGTATGGGAAACCATATATTTCATGGTTAGACACAATTTATTGATATAGTCTCTTGCTGATGTGATCTTTGTATTTTGGTTTTTTTTTTTTCTAATCTCCTTTCATACAGAATAACTTTTTGTTTTTGTTTTAGTGGATACCCTTATTTTCTCCCACTATCTACAAATCATTATCTGTTCAGTTAAACTACTCTGTGATTTGAAATGTGACACTTTGCAAAGAACATGTATTCATGGGATGCAAGCAGAGGGAATGTTTAAACTTATAGTATATTAAATTATTCAGTATATTATTATCAAATGTTAACATTTTTAGATTTGCCACTTTAAATATTATCTTCACTTATTCCATATTTCTATAGTTATGGCAAAGTTTCAATTTTTCTCATTTCCAAAATTTCCAGTAATTTTTAAAATCAGTGCTAATAGTCTGAATGAAATCTGTGTAATCACAGTAGAAGATTGTCCCGCTATGTTTTACTGTGGTATGAAAGGGAAGAGACAAAGATTTTCCTCTTAACAAAATATTTTCATACGTTGCATCTATTTTGGTTAAACTTCCAAACTTCTCCAAATATAGTCTACTAGTATCATTATTAAGTTTGAGCGAATTTTGAAAAAGGTTCCTTGTGTTAATACATGCTGATGTTAAATATGACATCATCTTTTTAGTAATCTTAGTAAGGGTTCTGGAAAGACTCAACAAAGAGTGTAACAATAAGGTTACTTAAATATTCATAAACAGAATTATATGAGTCAAGTAATAGACAACTCAATAACCGGGCTAATAACAGGGAGGAGCTGTTACCATTCCTAAGAATCAATGCGCAAGTGGAGAGAGCTGGAACGGGGATTCAATAAAGAAGGGAGCCTAAGTAGTCAATATGCAGGTGGCCAGTATCCAGAAGACGGGGAATTAAGGGATGAGGTGCCTTCAAATCTATCCAGCACAAAGTTTCTCTCCTGAGACCAGATCCTCTCTGGAATAGTATTTTCACGAAGTAAATCTCAATGATTTTGTTGGTGGAGTAAAAAATGAATGTTGTTTCACTGTGTTGCTACCAGGATGGAATTTGAGTATCTATCTATTCATTACACAGCATATAAACTAATATTGCTGCAGTCAACCCTAAAATCCCTTTCAGAAGAATTTTTTGATATATGTGAAAGCGCTAGAATCACAAATATAAGTGAATTTATATCTGATTCATATGAGCAATGATCATACATGTTTTTGTCTAGTACATAAGAGCACATTTTTAAAATCTCCATGAGACCTCCAAATCTGTTTTGTGTTTTTCTTTAAGGAAGAAAGCAACTTGGAAGTATACTACATGAACTAAACTGCTCAGATCCAGAATGATTCTGATTTTAAAAATCATCATTTATTGTTAATTAAAACCTCTGATATGCACATATTTAATGTGAAAGTAGAACTCAAGTGAAATTAATTGAGAGTTTGCATGTTATAGTTAATAGAGTGCCTGGAATTCTACCCATTTATCCATTGCAAGAGAAGCAACCAGAGTTGTTTTGATTTGTTTTTCATTGAGTTATCTCCCGAGAAATGATAATTGGACAAGGCTGATGAATTCAAATAGGCTGGCTATAGAATCAGAATTCTAAAGATGTTGGTATTAGATTACTACTGGTTTTGCAACAAATTATCACAGATTTTGAGCCTTAAAGCAACACAAACATTATTTTACAGTAGAAGATGTCAGAGGGCTGCACTTTTTCAGTAGGGTAAGATAAAGGTACTGGAAGGTGTCGTTTTTACTTTTAGAGATTTTAGGAGATGATTCTCTTACCTTAGCAGATAATGGAGGTTATCTGCATATGTTGGCTATTGAGTCTTTCAAATTAATCACAGCAACATTTTTTATTCTTTTTCTGCCTCTGAACCTTTGCCTCATTATTTTTATTTTTTAACACATGTGATCCTGAAGATTTAAGCCCTGAACTCAGTGCATGCTAGCTAATGATTATACTATTGAGCCACATCTCTGGCTCTCAATTTTTCACTTACATGAATACTTGTTAATAAAGTGAACTTACCCAGAAAACCCACCATAATCTCTTCATTACTTAATCATACTATAAAGTCCCTTAGTAACTTAGGGTTATATTTTCAGTGTCTGGTGACCAATTTGCTTGCCACAATGTTATCCAATCAAATTGTCTACATATCAAGGTAAAGAAACCTTGCAGCTGCAATTTTGGTTAATTGATATCTGTTGATAATAAAGCAGTGAGATAATGGCTATGTGTATATGTGGACCAACTCCTCAGGAGAACATAATTTTAATATAGTGCAAACATGTACCAATACAAATAAAAACTTAATTAAAAAGAACACTAGCCAGGCGCGGTGGCGCACGCCTTTAATCTCAGCACTCCGGAAGCTGCGGTAGGAGGAGCGTTGTGAGTTCGAGGCCGGCTTGGGCTACAACAGGAGCACAAGGCCGGCCTGAGCTATGGTGCGACCCTGCCTCAAAAAACCAGGGCCGGGAGTTTGGCTCAGTGACTTAAGCACTTGTCTGACAGGCGCGAGGTTGTGAGTTCAATCCCCGGTGCCACAAAAAAAAAAAAAAAAAAAAAAAAAAAAAAAAAAAAAAAAAAAAAAAAAAAAAAAAAAAAAAAAAAAAAAAAAAAAAAAAAAAAAAGAGAGAGAGAGAGAACACTAAAGGTTACACCATTCTAAGCAAAAAATAAAAAGATGAATAATGGAAAACAGGGAGATAGATCTTTAGCAAAGGGGAAAGGGATGAAGATTTGGAGGAAGAGCTAGTACAGGAGGGTTGGGACATGAAAAGAGTTAGGATATTTTATATATGAACTTCCTATCATGAACTTAATCATTAAGTGCTGCAAACATGTACTAATAAAAATGAAGAAAAAGTTTTTTTTAAATACATGGTTTTTACTTACAGTGTGTTTGGATAGTCTTTGTATTGCATTTTATTACTATTCATTTTTCAGATAAGTTGATAAATAGAAGAATTGATTGCAGCAGAAAATTAATGATTTACTTTGTTTTATCACATATTCCAAGACTTATAGTAAACACATATGTACATACACAGAAACATACACAACACACACATCATCACATATTTGTTTTTGACAGAGAATTAATAAGCAAATTAAGGATAAAATTTTCTTTCAAAGTGGCTCACTGTAGAGTCTTGCCTGAAAATATCTCAGTATCACTGTATCAATGAAAGAAAATCTCTTTCTTAAGCTATAAGACATGTGAAGACAGGAGCTGAAAATTCATAAAGTTATATAACTGTGATAATGTGCTAATGTATTAATAGTTGTCCCCTCCAGTGACCAAAATACCTTACCATTTGACTTCCTCTTCATCTGGAGATGATGTTCTTCCAATGTTCCTTTAGGTAAGAATCACTACTTTTATAGACAAAGCCCACATATATTTTTCCAACTTATAAAATTTCTTTTGCAACCCATTTGCTGTAGCTTTTATGGAAGAAAAAACTATGAAGTTATTCCCTTCCTTATGCCATTTACACATTGTTGGTTAGAGTTATATTACATTAATTGATATTTTAATCCTATTCAGATGTTTAAATGAAACATTCCTACTTTCTATGTCTATTGCTTAAATTAGAAAGTTAGAAGAATAGCAATCAACAAATTCACATGGAATTTATATTTTACTACTTTGGTGACAGTGCCATTTTCCTGTTATGTATCTTTTAAAAACTAATTCCTATTATGATTTACCTTCTTTAAATATAGACTTTTTTTCTTAAAAGGACCAAGTTCTAAGATATTATGTACCCCATAATGAGGACATTCATTATATATCATAAATATAAACTAATAAATTTTTTAAAAAAGAAGTTTTAAGTTCACAGCAAAGTTGAACAAGAAGAAAAGAAAAGATAGCTAATAGGGATAGAGAGATAGTTCTTTCCCAAGAGGAAGGGCATTAAGAGATGGAGGGGAAAAGGGAGGAAAAGGGTATGAAAAAAACAAATTAAGATGCATTATGTAAACATACCCACTTCACACAAGGAATGCATACATTATGCACTAAAAGCATGTACTAATAAAGGTTAAAAAATAATTGAACAAAGGGGAGAGAGTTCCTATACATTCCCCCTCTCTACACATGCATTTTTCTCCACCGACATTTATTTCATACCGCAGTAGAGCTTTCATCACAGTGCACCGATCGCTACATAGAATTTTCATTCAACATCCAAAGTTTACTATTGTTGTTGTACCTCTATGTGTTTAGACAAATGTGTAATTATATATATCCAGCACTGTAGTACACAGAATTGCCTCACTACTCTAAAAATCTTCTGAACTCTACTTACTCCTTTTTTTCCACCTCTCAAACATCTGGCAATCACTGATCTTTCCAATGTCTCCAAATTCTACCTTTTATAGAATGTTTTACAGTTGGAATCATGCAAAAGGATGTCTTTTAGATTGACTTCTTTGACTTAGTAATATATTTTCAAGGTTTCTTAATATATTTTCCTAATTTGATCATTCATTTCTCTTTTAGCGGAAGGGTGTGTCACTGTAAATGTGTAAGACTCCTTTGCACTTCTTAGAACATGTAAAGAAATCTAATAATTACCTTTATCAATCTTACATTGTAACTGTAAGCTTACACCTTACCTTTGACTGATTATATCTTCCAAGGATATTATTACTAAAAGAAGTTTGAGTTAGATTTTTGAGTATATGATTCACTATTTGATCAATGAGGAAAATCATAATATAGTAAATCTTCCATATTTTAAAGCATTTACTTATTCCTTCTTGAAATATAAGCACATTAAACAGAAAGTTTATTACATATTATATATAATACATATTACTTATTATATTAGTATTATCATACATTATATGAGAAAATATAAGATTTTCTAATTTAAATGACTCCATGTAATAATGATTTAAAGTACTATTCTGTAAGATTTTAATGATACTCCTTTAGAGTGTTACCATGTTTTTAAAAATTATTTTAAATCAATCTATGTCTATGAGGCAGGAACTCTACTTTTGCATTTAAATTAACTTCAATTGTGTAGCAAATAATCATAATACTGATATGGTTATATGTCCCAGAGATTTCAGCTGTTGTGTAACATATTTGAGGGTAGAATATTTTTCAGGCTGTTTACATTTTCATTCTCAAGAGAAGTCATTGGAATATTTAAAATAATTGTTTATTCCTAATTTTCTTAATTTTAGTTCATCTGTTCTAAATGTCATGTATTTTATTTGAAATCGTAATCCCTGAATCTCAAAGTGTTTCATGAATGCTAATTCATATTCCAAACAAACATAAGTAATATATTATCTATGAATTGTGATATTTTATATCTAAAACACAAGGGGAAAATAAGTAACTTAATCACTGCTATATAATTATGTCTTCTGATTTGTTGTCAGTGAGGCTGGCTGGATAGTATCTTATAGGGTGTTCAAATTCTAATACTACTCACCTGAGAGTTGAAGGAACTTCATTCATAAGAATATCATGATGCTCTTGAAGACAATGATGTTTTTTCACTCAAGCCCCAGTTATTTGCAATTCATTTACAATTCTGCCTTTGTGTACCTTCAGAGTTTGATATATTGCATATATTTAACATTAATTTATTAATATAAGGAGTACCAACTTGACTCTTGAATATGAAATGCTATCTTAATTAAATTGTTGCTCTCATACTACATGCTCCTGGGGAACTGGGAAGTAGATGAGTTCTGTAAATCAAAATATTAATAATATGCATGAATTTCAGCTTATTAACTGTCTCTGGATCACTAGATAAAGAAAGAACTATATTAATACAGTTTGTGTTGTTTGATAGAATATTTTTTTCCCATAGATTGCCAGCTTTTCAGATGCTACTCACAATTGTATTAAACTTTCAACTTTGTTAATTCACAAAAACTATAATAAATTTCTTATAGTGTAGGGGTTATACAAAATATATTTTATTTTAAATAATCTAAATATACAATATACATAGGTATTTGTGTGCATACATGTATTTATAGATGCATATAATTCCTCCTCAAATAATTGCAGATTTCAAAGTATTTCAATTAGTAAAGAGTATGTGGTAACTCTCTTAATGCATTAAGTACATTTTCAATTAAAACTATTCTTAAAAGTAATTTGTTTCCAAATAAATAAATATTCACTGTTCAAAGTTATTTCCTCTTTTACACACTTCATTTGTCAAAGCATTTACTCCATAGTTGGTAGCGTTGTATTGCATGTAACCAATATCCTAGAGAATGTTTTATTTTATCTTTCAAATTAAATATGTAATGATTTAGACATGTGTGCTTTTTATTATATATTTATATTGCTTTCACTGCTTTGTGGATGTTTATTATTTGCTGATTGGATTATTAAATAATATGGAATTCTAAATATAAGAACTTTTAATGTTACGACCATGTCTTAGTCACTTTTTTCATTGCTGAGACACAATATCTGACAGCAGCATTTTAAAAAAGAGAGATTTGTTTGGCTCACAGTTTTAGAACTCTCAGCTGTTGCTAGGCAGATTTCAAAGCAGAAACACTATGGTGGAAAGGCCTGCCAGAGGAAGACCACTCACATCATTGCAGCCAGTAAACATAGAGAGAAGGAAGAAGCTAAGGAGGGAGATATACGGTACTATTTAGGTCTCCTCGTCAGTGACCCACCACGTTTGGCCAGGTCCCACCTTCTAGCAACACACTCAGCTACTGAACTCAGGAGTGGATAATTCCACTCACGCTGATGAGTACATAGCCCATATTCCAGTCTCTGATCACCTTGTACAAGTCCCCTGTGAGTGCGTGAGGCTCTGTTTGGACATTCTTGATCTAACTGTAACAGACTGTATGTGTGCCGATTGCATGTGAATTCAGTTCAGAGATGTACATATCAGCTCTCTTTGTCATGCAATCTAATCAGTAACCAATTTGAGTAAGGTGTTAAATGAAGCTGCATATAAATGGCTAGGTTTAAATTTTATGACATATCACAATAGTCATTTAATGCTCTAAGTAATAAATGTATTCCTCTGATAATTATGGCATATTTACAATGATAACTTACTCCTTTTTTCTGGTTGTTGTTCCTAGCAGGAAGTACAGTCAGATAATATACTGTTCCTGACAATATAAAATTTGTATTATGGTAGAAATATGTTATTTCAAAATTTACTTCCTATAAAACAAGAGTACAAAAGGGTTGTATATTCAATTAGAAAAGAATATCTTGGGCTGAGGGTTGACATAATATAGAATGACTAGCATTTCTGCTCATCATTGAAGGATAATTAAGGTTAGGCATGTAGAGTCAGGAAAACATTAAAATGATATAGTGAACACAAAATAAATTTTATGAAAAATGTAAGTAAACCTGGATACTATTTGGGGAAAATGAACTATTCAGTTTGATGCTGCAAGAAGATCTGAGTATATATATATGTATGCGAGTGTATACATACATATGTGTGTATATGTATATGTATATATATATCCTCAAATAATTGCAGATTTCGAATTATTTCAATTTATTAGAGTATGTAGCACCTCCCTTAATCTATTAAAAGCATACATACGTGTATATATATAATTATATATCATTTCACATAAAATTAAGGAGCTTAGATCTCTTTTTCATTTGTCTAATACTATTCAGAATGCATTTACTTGAGTCATATGCTTTGATCCATAATTTTTAAAAATATATAATAGACAAGGTATAGGATTTATTGTAGATGTAAAGAACTGAATGAAGCCAGTTTGTTTGGCATTTCCTTATCTGACAGAAAGGAATGCATATTACATGAAGACAAAGATTTTTTGCTTTTTCAGTCTTTCTGAAATCTTACATTTAAACAATAAAAATTATACCTGTTATGGCAGGATGCAGACTATAATTCAATAAATGCAGCATGTTAATTACTAGATTAGTTGAAACTAGAAATTTTTGCTTAAATTTTACAATTTCTCCTTCTTATCAATGTGTGCTATGAAAACTCAGAATTCCTTATTTCAGTCTGTCAGTATGGCAGACCACTACATTTTTCTAAATCCTGTCAACTGCATGATGGTCCAAATAGCAGTGGGCACTGACTAGTTACTTGGTTGCCAGTCTTTACAGTGTGTGAATATAAGTGGTTATACTAAATTGCTATTTGACTTATAAGTAATTATACCTCACCAAAATCATGTAAATAAGTGTAAATTTAAAAGTTTGGATTTATTTTTTCAGGAAATATTAGCAGACATATTTGTTTATAATTTACTATTTACTTTTTCAATGATTGAATTATAATTTTAACAGAAACTTGTAAGGGTCTACCTCCTACCTTAAATCTTCCATTTCCTTATTAAAATACTTTCTTTCATTTTTATTAAATCATGAAATACTATTCTTTTTTTTTTTTTTTTTTTTTTTTTTTTTTTTTTTTTTTTTTTTTTTTTTTTTTTTTTTTTTTTTTTTTTTTTTTTTTTTTTTTTTTTTTTTTTTTTTTTTTTTTTTTTTTTTTTTTTTTTTTTTTTGTCTTTTTGAGATAGGTTCTTGTTATGCAGCTCAGGCTGGCCATGTGCTCACTTTGTATCCCAGGCTAGTTTCAAACTCACAATGATCCTCCTGCCTCAGCCTCCTGAGTGCTGGGATTACAGGCGTATGCCACCATGCCAGGCTGAAATATTACTGATTTTTAAAAAGTAATTATTAATTGAATTTATATAAGTTATATCATCTTGTGAATGAACAATATCTTTCATTTAACAATAAAAAACCAATTAGTTTTCAGCCCAACCATACTGTGACATGAGAAGCCACATTGATTCATTAAATTTCTCTATTATAAATGAAAAATTTACTTATAAATAATCTATAAATATTTAGAAAGAAGTAGAGGTTACAAGAAAATTACTGATCTAGATTTATTTGTAATGCCTACATTTCGAAGTTCTAATTCATTTTTGTATTTTTACAAAAAGTAAACACCAATACTAATACTTGTCCTTTATCAATTTATTATTTTTGAATAAAAATACCATTATGGGAAACTTATGGATTTAGCACTATTAGCACATACTTGAAGTCAAGATGCTCTGCATTTTATGCCTACCCAAATTGTATTCAGCAATAAATGAGAAATTCCAGATTATTGTGATGTAATTCAAAATGCAAAGGTCTAAGTGGAAAAGTTTAATACATTCCATTTGCATTGTTCCTTCTGCAGGGCTCTTGGAGATGAACTGCTGTGTCGCCAGATTTCCCTTTAAAGGAAGATCCTTAAAGGAAGACCCGTCTTTCCAGGAATTAGCAGTTTAATGATTTGCTTCAGTCATTAAAATTCACCTTAGTGGCAAGTTCTTCTCAGGATGACCCATTTCTAATAAATGGTCAAGGTAGGGTCTGAAATTCCTCAACAATCCAAAGTCAAACAGTTTGAATACCAAATTGACTTCAAAAGTTCTCTACAGTTTTGGTCAAGTCATCACAGGCATATTTCAAAACTCCATTTCTACTCCATTACAACTACTTCTCTAGCCTATCCCTGTTTGTGGGACACACACACGCAAAACCCTTCTCACAAAATACCAAGTTAGTATTTAAACAACCAATTTTCATCAAATGTTTTTGCAATACAAAGAACCAGACGAAATATCGGTGACTCTATTGCTCCATATCATGTATTAAAAGGGGGTAACGGAACATAGGCATAAACCATAGACTTATTTGTAGATAAAAATGCTTTAAAAATTGAAAAATGCATAGGCTTTACAAAATACATAAGGATGTGAACATGTGGTATTCCAGTCACAGAAGCTGGCAGCTTGTCACCTGTCTTTGGCCAGGAGAAGCTTTCAAAGGAGTCCGCTGACATGTTTCACTAACAGACTCCTCTGTCACCTGCTTACATGGAGTGGTTCTGATTAAGTCAGTAGAATCACTGAGTCTCTTTGCAAATCACTTCTGCCACTTCTTAACAGCAGCTAACTTCATACACATAATGATGGCACAGGGTAAAATAAAAGCTAACTATCGGCCTGCAAATGATGTTTATGCATTTCCTTTTTTTTTTTTTTTTTTTTTTTTTTTTTTTTTTTGGGGCACCGGAATTGAACTCACAACCTCAAGCCACTGAGCCAAACTCCCAGCCCTGGTTTTTTGAGGCAGGATCGCACTGTGCAGCCCAAGCCGGCCTCAAGATGTTTATGCATTTCTACGTCTAGTTGCTATAAATTCAAGAGCATTAAATATTTCTAAGAAATCCTGGCTGTTAACTTTCATTGTGTATTATTTCCCTCTTATCAAATCACAATTTGAATATACTTAGTTACGAGAATATTCCAGGTGAGGAAAGAATATTTGCAAGAGCCATAGAGTGGAATCTTTAGGGAATTCAAATCAAAACAGAAAGATCAGTGTAAATTTTTATTATGCTTCTCCATACCATAACATTTTAGGAAGTTAATATATAATCAAAGAAGCAACAGCAGCACAAGCTTTTCATTAGAAAAGCAAGAGGTTTGTTAATTTTAGTGATTCAGTGTTAGGAATATGCACAGTACATACAGAAAATGCAGAGTATGTTATCAATAACTAGAGTAGTACTCTGGTTTTCCATTGGTTATTTTAAACTTTTCAATTAGATTTGAAAAAAGACAGTAAAACTTATTTTATTGATTCATGAAATCTTTAACATTTTAAAAAATTTAGTAATTTCATCACACAAAATCAATGTGATATAATCCTTAGAGTGTCTCATATGTAATATTGCTACTTATTTATAATTTCCTTAACACAGAATTATTGATAATTTAAGTAAATACTATTTCATGATTGATTTTCTCCCTTCTCCCTGTGTTTCTCCCTCCCACTCCCACTATTCCTCTTGTTTTTCTTTTTGTTTTAACTCCAAACTCTTTCTTCCCTTGGTAAGTACTCCTTGGTAAGTACTCATTTCCATAATTTCCCATGGAAGCTATAACTTTGACTGTGGGAGTGAGAAAAAGCAGATTTGAAAATAAATATGATCAAGCTCTTCTATTCATCCCTTTATAGTTCTTTCTAAAATATGTTTTTAAGCATTTAAAATGTAAGTGACCACATAATACACTCTACATAGTTTAAGAAAGATGTGGTGCATTTTCAGAACAATTACTGGTTTAAAGGAAGAGCTAGTTATGGTGACCCATTCTGTTGAGCATTAGGAGAAACATGATATAATTAAACATGAATTTCCCAAACTTTCGTAGAAGACACTAGATGTATCCCACTATAGATTCCACAATAGATGTATCTATTCTCTGAACATATACCCTGAAAAATAACTTTGATAGAAGCATTTTTTTTCTTGTCTTTTTTTCTAATAGTACCAAATAATCATATAAAAACTATCCAAAGTTTAAGAGTACAAGGTTGAGTGGTTCATGCATACAATTACATTTTAACCTGATCTTTCCATGTATATAATTAAATACATTGGTCTTCATAACTGAAAACTTTTTTAGGATAAAATCTCAGAAATACAGTTTGCAAAGGCAATTTTAATCAAATAAGGTCACAAAAGCTAAACATTTTCTGTACAGTAAGGGAAAAAGTCAACAAAGTGACAGCCTATAGAAAGTGAGAAAACATTTATGGACCAATAAATATTTAAGGACCTCAAACAACTTAATAGAAAAAATAAAAGCAAAATAGTCTGATTTGAAAGTGGGCAAAATAATTGAATAAACATTTTTCAAAAGAAGACATAAGAATGGCCAAGATGCATATGCTCAATGTTTGTAACAAAACGAGGAAAGACAAAACAAAATGAGATAGTGCCTTACCTCAAAAAGAAAAAATAAGAAGAAATAATAAAATGAATTTGGAGAAAAGAGGATGCTTATACATCACTGATGTAAATATAATTTATTATGTCTTTTTAGGAAAATTGTGTGGAGCTGCCTCAAAATAGTAAAAATAGTGATAGTGTATAATTCAACAAGCTCACTGTTACATTTTCATCCAAAGGAAATTCAGCATATCAAAGACACATCTGCACTCCCATGTTTATTGCAGCAGTATTTGCACAATAAACAAGATATAGCATTAACATAAGTGCCATTAAAGAAAGAACAGATAAAGAAAATGTGGTAGATTTATGCAATGGAGTAATATTGAGGCATAAAAAAGGATGAAATCCTGTCACTTGTAGAAACACGAATGTGGAGCGCATTAGCTAAATGAAGTAAGCCATTATTGTATTCATTTGCAGACTGAAAGGTGTGGATTACATAGGAAAATAAACTAGAATTGTGATTACCAGAGTCTAGGAAAGGATGGGAGTAAGATGGAGACAGGTGTTTAATGGGTATGAAATTACAAATATGTAGGACAAAATAGTTTTTATGCTCTCTTACAGTAGGTGATGATACTTAGCAACATTATAGTATTTTGAAATGTTTATGAAAGAATTTTGAATCTTCCATTAAAAAATTTATCATTGAATTGAAGGATATACTATATATTTTGAATGAATTATAATGTATGTATCAAAGTATCATACTATACCTCATAAATACATACAAATACTATGCATTAATTAAAGGTAAACTATAACTTTAAAAACCTTCAAATATGGTATTAGAAACAGAGACTACTGGTTTTCCCCACTATAACAAAACTTGGTTATTTCTCCAATAATTTCAATCACTAGTGTGTACCTCATCCATCCATTCAGATGTTAAAGGGAATTGTAAAAGGCAGTAACTAAGAGAGTAACTATAAAGGGCAGTAGCATTTTGTCTTAGTTACTTTTCACTCATTGCCGAGACAAAATACCTGATGCCCAAAATTAGGGAAGGGAAGGTTTATATCTTACAGTTGCTCAGGAGTTTCAGTCCATACTTAGCTGGCTCCAAGGCAGCATGGCGTGGCAGGGCTGCCATTCATGGCTGCCACAACTGCAAACCACACTGGCGAGAGAGAGAGCCGGTGGAAGCAAGTGGGTGGAAGCGAGCAGGAGGAAGACCCACCTCCTTTACACTGTATCTCAGCTCTACCCCTGGGAAGTTGCAGCATTCACATCACCAATTCCAGCACTAGACCACAAGAGCCAGACTCAGCCCCATCAAAAGTATATGAGGACTTGGGGGTATTTAGTACCACCCAATACATTCCAACCCTTGATCCCCAAGGACTCATGTACATCCTTAATACAAAAGACATTTAGTCCCTCTCCAAGAGTTGCCAAAGTCCTAACAGTTTCAGCACTGTTGAAAAGTTCAAGGCCCATATCTCCTCTGAGATTTATGGCAAACTCTTAACTGTAACCCCCTGTACAAATGAAAATGAGGTTAAGCACTTCCAACATATAAAGGCACAAGATAAACATTACCATTCCAAAAGTTACAAACGGGAATACAAAGCATTGGAACCAAAGCAAGTCCAAAATCTAGCAGGGCAAACATTAAGTCCTGGAGTTCTCTCCTTAGCATCTGAAGCAACCTAGTTGCAACCTCTAAAAGGCTAGAGTGATTCCACCCCAATGGCACTTTTAGGGGTCTTAACTTTCATGGCTTTCCTTGGATGATCCATGTTCCTTGGCTTCACCCTTACATCTTCACACATTGCTCTCTGCAGGTGAGGCAGAAGCTGTTTTAGCCTTTCTGTGCATTTTCTTTGCACCTAAAACCAGTGCCACATGGAAGCCGCCAAGGTCCACTGCCAGCTAGAGCAATAGCTAGGCTTTCCTCTCTCTTGACTGTAGGGATAGACTGCCTGGTTTGCTGAGCTCTCTGAACCTGATTGTGAGGAACAGCTTGTCTATGCCACCACCATTTGGGAATCTGGTGTGGCCACCGCAATTCTGGAACCTGGTGCAGAGCTTGACCCTTTTGAAACCTCTTGTGTCCTTTGGTGCCACTCTGGAACACGGCACTCTATAGCTTTTTCCTCCAAGCAAACTCTTTCACTTTTGAAGGCCTGAGGCTGCAAAGGGTGGAGGCCCACTGCTTCCAGGGATGCCCCCAGGCCATCTTTTTTATTCCTCTGTTCCTCTTAGCAGTCAAGGTCTCAGCTCCATCTTTACAGTCCACAGCTTCCTGGCCAAACTCACATTTTAAATCAACATGCTGTGCTCTTTGCTCTTGATTCCCAACATAAATCTGGCTAAGAGCCTGCAACAAGAGCCAGGCCACTGTTTCAACATTAGGTTGCCTGGAAATATTTTTTGCCAAACTAATCAGTCCATTGCCCTTAATCTCAGTCTCAGGCAAAGTCTCTGGGCAGAATGCAGACAAACTTTCTGCCAAGCCATAACACACATCGTGTGGAGTCCAACAACCAATGTGGTCCCTTTTTCCCAGCAGAAACCTACCGAGCCTGGTCCTTACTGGCAGGCTTCCTATCAGCCTTCTGGTCTCCTGAGCTGTGACCAGAATCTCCCATACAAAACAACGTAAGCTGTTCCAGCTCTATGCATGTAGGTGACATCTCCAACCTTTCCAAACTCTTCCCACAAGTCATTTCCAAAGGCTCTTGAACCATATGGTCAAGTTTAGTCATAGCAAAGATTCCACTCCTCTGGTGCCAAATTTTGTCTTAATTACTTTTCACTCATTGCTGAGACAAAATACCTGACACTCAAAATTAGGGAAGTGAAGTTTTATTTCTTACAGTTTCTCGGGAGTTTCAGCCCATACTTAGTTGGTTCCAAGGCAACATGGTGTGTTGGGGCTGCCATTCATGGTGGCCACAACCACAAAGCGTGCTGGTGAGAGAGTGGGTGGAAGCGAGCAGGAGGAAGACCCACCTCCTTTACACTGTATCTCAGCTCCACCCCTGGGTGGGTGCAGCAGTCACATCACTTATCCCAGAGCTAGACCAAAAACCGATCACAAGAGCCAGACTCAGCCCCATCAAAAGTATATGAGGACTTGGTGGTACATAGTATCACACAATACACATTTCATCTTTATTTTTAAATAGTTTTTAATATGGTGCTGTATAACAATACTTCTATCAATAGTCTGATGAGACACCTGGATCAGATTTACTTTGCTGTATAAAAAAATAGCATTATACTATGCTTGAATTGCTGAATCAGGAACTCTGGAGGAATATGACGTTTTTACAAACTCAAAGTTGATATTTCTGGGCACTATAGTTTGAGAACCGCTATAGTTTGAGACTTAGGAGTTCCCAAAGAGTGTAACCTATACAGAGATTTCAAAGCTAAAGTTTGCCATTGTTAATATTTTTCTTTAATTTTCCCTTTTTGATCATTTTTACCCATATCCAAGATGATCATAAACATAATAATGCAGACCAGCACTAGGTAGCAGATTTCATGTTATATTTTTGTATTCAACAAATCCTTTAGTGATTGTCTCTATAAATTGTTTTTATTTTCTGTTTATTGTTCTTATTGTCTCTTAGCAAAATGCTATTTTTTTCTAGTATTTAGGTCTTTTAGAAGGGTAGTGTAAGTGATTTGAAGAAGGAAGTAAGGGAGCAAGTTATGTATAAATTCTTTTAAATGAACATATTTCCTTCTCCAGTCTAGGCTCCGTAGGCTTAACAGAAAGCTGGTGGATAGCTGAATTGAGGAAGATTCACTCAGAACTTTTCCCTCTTCAGGGAACTGAGTATAGCTGTTGTTAGTCAGTGTGTCCTACCTTGTCAGAATTCAACCTATAATGAGTTTACCTTTTCTTTTATTTCTATTTTGCCCAATTTTTCTATTGCTGAGGTAAAATATCTGACATCAACAACTGAAAAGAGATTTAATTTGGCTCACAGTTTCAGAAGCTTCAGTCAATGGTTGACTGGCTTCAGGCATGGGAAACAGGGAAAAGCTGCTCCCTTTTTCACAGCAAAGAAGCAGAGCACAGGGGAACAGCACAGTAAGAAATAAACAAAGGCAAGCACCAGCAATTCTGTCATCAGTTAGATCCCACTTCCTACCATACATTCAATTGTGATCATCAGTGATGAGTTTGTTGGCCCAATGAGCCAGTAACCTCTCCAGAAGCTTCTTAGTCTATGAAAAATAATAAGATTAGCTGTCACACTTACTTTCTTCAAAGGTTCATTTTTCACAATTTCAGTGAGTTTTCAAGAGTATGGATTTATTTACAATTGTTACCAGAATTGAATTTTTCTCCAGAGAGGTTTCTGGATCCCATGTAACAAGGCATGCTACTAGATACTGTTCAACTCTCTCTCTAGATAATCTGTTAAAAACTAGACTCATTTTTTCTGAAAACATTCAATATTGATTAACTGTCTGGATCAGGAAAACTAATATTGCTAGGGTTTTCATCTGTGAAGTTCCTGTTTAAACTCTTAAAGGTAAAATATTTATGCTTTTATCATTGATTTCTTCACGGTACTTTTGGTGGTTAAATAGCTACCAACAAACAACTTCACTATATTTGCTGTACAGAGATCTACCTTGCAAATTTGTACTATTTTTAGAATATTTCCACTTTATCACTATGCCTTCCATTATTACCATACCAACACGTGATTAACAGATCTTACATTCTTTAGCATCTTTATGATAAAAATTTTCCACCTTCTAACATTACTTACTTTCACTCTCTTCTTTACTTATTCTGCTCAGGAACATCAGGTTTAATACCCAGGTTTTTGAAAAAAAATCCATGTATCACAAATATTTATCACTTTCTAAGACTATGTCTCCAACCATATTATATAATATTGTTAAATGTTACCTAAAAAGAATATGATGGTTTTACTTTGCCATTATCAGAATAGACTACATATAATTCATTATTTTATTAATTCATTGCTGACTCATCAATGATATATTAACTACTTACTTTCGGCTATGTCCTGCGGTAGTCATTAACTAAGACTACAGGTTAAAAACATTACAAAAGGTGGTTATAGGAATGACATTACATGAAAAGTGAAGCATTTAGTTAGACTTCAGTTAGAAGAGTTTTATCTAAGAGAATTAGTCTTAAGAGATTTCCAAAAATATGAATAGCAGGTAGTCAAATGAATAGTAAAGGGAAAATATAAAGCCACAGAAGCCATTAAACTATCATTTTGATATGTATGCTTCTTTCTTCATACTGATTAAAATAATTAGTGTTTGTTCCCTTACATATCCATATTCACGATAGAGATTGCATCTTTATTTTTTCACTTGGTATATCTGGCTACAAACTATGAGATATAACAGATATCCAATAAATGTTTATAGTCAGAGAATAACTTCATGCTTATGCAAACTATTAAGATGCAGCACAAGCTACTATATACATCAAACTATGTATACAAAGATACTGATCTTAAAAATGTGGCAAGTGAACCATCTTCCTATTGGGACTTAAATTTCAGGTTTATAAACTTCTACTAAAAGATAAAGGTCAAAAATTGTACATTTGGGGACTTAAACATACTCTTGCTTTACTTCATTATTATTTATTTATTAAATAGCCCAGGCCAAAAAGAGATGAAAGTTATATCTGAAAAGAAAAGTTTTATCACTGACTAGACTCGTATCCATTAATTAAAGTCTGTAATGTAAAATAATACATTATAAGCAATATCTTTGGAATATATTCGTGGCACATTTACAAACATTCAGGAACAGAATGCTGCTCATCTTTTCAAACCAGTTTCTTTACTCTAGACCAGTTTTCATAAATGGTTTTCATTTATTCTCTGCCATGTACCTTTGGCTTGTGGTGATATTTATAATGAGTCAATCAGCAAAGGTGACTGACTGAATTGATTTATGCCAGATGGCCCTATCCCCTTCACATAAAAATGGCATGAACTCCATAAATCTAAGTTCTAAAGGTGCTGGCCAGCTTTAATGAAAGCAGAGACATTCATCCAACAGGCATGAACAATAGCTTTTGCCTCTGTTACTTTATTTCTGCCAAAAGCAAGAGGACTTCTAAAATATAGCTGATGAAACTTTCTTTATTTTCCAGTGGTTGCCTGTTTTATATGCTCTACACATTTTGAACTTTTAAATATTTAAATATTTCTCAGAATTATTAATGTAAAGAGACTCTCCAGCATCAATAAATCAGCAAGTATAAATAAGAAGACTAACCCTTATTGAGTAATCACTTTACAATACCCATTTAAGTGAGCATTTTGAAATCGCATTCATTTTTCACAGAAGCCTATGTTAAGCACTAAAATGGTCCATGCCATTTAGCATTTGAAGAAACTGAAGAAACTGAGGCATCAGGTAAGGATAACAAGTTGATCACAGTCAGATAAAAGACAAGGCTGGGAGCAAAGATTTTATACCCAAGCTTTTATACAACAGCACTTCTCACCTCCTACTATTATAACACTGTAGAAAATTTAGATTTATAAGAATCCTGAAGTAAATAGGAAAATGAACAAACATAATTTAGTGTATTTTATTTAATCATAGAAATATAACTGAAAGTTTAAATAATCATTGAAATAAAATATGTATGGTTATTAGTTGCAAAAACAAATTAGAAAAATAATGAAATAATCTAGACATGAGATGAAGAGGATGATCTATAAAGTAGTGCAGCTACACAGAACCTATTTGGAATATGAGTCTCACTAAAATATTTATTCTTATAAGTGTGATTTGTTATGTTTGATTTTGTTTTCTGCCTCGGAAATGCAATAATGGGAAATAATGAAAGAGGTGTCTAATTGCAGTGTCAACAAAGTCAGGACTCTTTTCCTGATAGTCACAGTCTAATAAGACACAGAGAGTTGAGAAAAGAGAAACCAGACCACCTCATGGAATCTACAGCAGTATTACTGACAGCATGCAGCAAAGTGTTCTTTTGCACACAATTATTTTGCATGACCTCTCTTAAATTATTAAAATGTAATTCACCCCAGAATCACTCATTATTATTTTAATAGAACAATGTATTAACCTTATATTTTTATAATTACTGTGATTGCCGTGTGTAATCTTAGGTGTGTCTTTTAATGTTTATTGCAAATTGCCTAGTACTTCTTAATCTAATCAATCCAAAATAACACTTAAAAGCTCTCAATCACCATCCCACTTTATAACCTTCTGAAGGCTAGATTGGATGTTTTAAAGTCATATGTGTTTCCTGTAACTTTAGCATATACCTAAAAATATCCTAGTTAATTTATTAAGTTATGAAAAATAAAAAACATTAAGCATTTCTCTTTGTCTTATGATAGTACACCTAACAAATGTTAAACACAATACAAACGTGTTTTCAGGCCAGAGCTTCTACCTAAGGCTATGAAAGTCTAATGAATAACTGCAGGAAGTGACAAGCATAGGATCACGTGTGTGAGGGGCGTACTCTAGACCAATTTTCATTGGTGTGGGAACAACTCAATTATAAAGGTCAGTTAGAAAGTTTTCAGATTTAAGAAAAAAATGTATATGTAGTTTCATGCATCAGACTGAAACATCAATTTTTGAAATGATGGGATACTGCATAACAAAACAGTTCTGTCTAATACTATGGCAAATCTCGTGACACTGAGCTATTTATTTACACAAACTCTTGCCAGTCTTTAGTTTTTAAGGTGTACAAATAACTATACAGATTAATTTATGAGACCCTGAGGAAATGATGAAGGATTTTATAATCCAAAGTAGTTTTTGATGTTGAGTGATTTTATTCCTATAATTTCAACAATATGGTGTCCTTCCCTTTCATTTCTTGTTCCCTTAATACAACTGTATTGGGTAATGAAAAGTGTTTTTACATTTTATTAGAGAAATATTAAACATATAGCAATCCTACAGTTTAAAGTCCCTAGCATATTGATGTTACTGAAAAATAAATCAGTTTTTGAAGAAAAAACCTACCTTAAATTATCTAAGAAAATATGTAAACTATATACAACTATAGTCAACACTTACAAAATGCTTTAATAGATGAGCAAACCACATGTTAGAGTACTAAGTATACAAACCACAAATATCACATTGTATTAATTTTGATTAAAATTGTAAGTAAATCTGCTGAATAAAGCAAAAAAAAAGATGTACTGAATCTGAATTTTTAGCTGTTATAAACTCACTTCTGCCCTTCTTGCTAATGCCTTTTTAATGTTTTGGTGATCATTTGTTACCATTTTTATTTGGAAACAGTAGCTTGGTAGCAAATGAGTTATGTTTTATTTATTTTAATGGGAATAGGGATTCATTATTTTGGACTAAATACAATGTGAAGATAATGAAATCCTCATTAATACCAAATGAGAAAATACTGCATAATCTTGTTAACATTACAATTTTTTCTTTTTTTTTTAAACCTAAAGCCCTATCCAAAACAAATTTATAATTGGAGCAATTCTAATTTTGAAAATTATATTTTTTTAAATTAAGATACACTTTTGGACATATTTACTGATTATTCCTTGAAGTTTCAGTGTCATGGTACATTCACTGTATAGTTTCTTTCACTCAGAAGAAATAAAAAGATAAAAAATATTCTACTTTTTCAGCTTTAAATAACTTATATAAAAATAAAGTGATTTTTCATTCCCAAAATGTGAACAGATGAATATTTCTTTATGTTAGAATTTGACTGTTGCAAAAATACATATATATTTATTTTAATGAGGCAATGAAAATTGTGGTTAGTAGGGATTGACACAGATTCTAGCGTGTGCTAGGCATCATTGACTTATACCTCAGCTCTGAATGAGGCCAATCTTAGAAATGAAAATCAAGCTTGAGTTTATAAAGAATTACTCTCACTGTCTTTCAAAAAACTTTCAGTGGGCACGAGTGGCATGGATTCCAGGAAGAGAAAGATCCACACCTCCCGAGAACCTGCCATTCTGGGTCAGGGAGGATCCAACCAGTAGCCAACTAGCCAGCCTTCCTGGTAAGTGGTGCAGTGGGTTCTAGGAAAAGAAAAGTCAGCACATCCTGTGAACCTAATGGCTTGCAGGCTGAGATTCAACACCTCCCACACCATTCCACCCCACCCCGTAAGCAACCTGCTGGTTCAGAGGACCGGCTAAGTTGACAGCAACTAAGGTACATAAAGCAACTAAATGTTCGTATTATTTGGTTGATTTTGCAGGCCTAGGGCCAGCAGTCTGAACATCTCTTGGGGGGATGACAGTATGCAATGTAGCAAATATGAGGGGTTTCTTTTTATCTTGTTTTTGAGGCCCAATATTGTTCTCACTGTTTTGCTTTATTCTGATTGTTTTGTTCTATTTAATATTCTGTTTTGATTGGTTTTATTCTGTTTTGCTTTTGGTTTGATTTTGCTATACCTGATGGAATGCATAACTATTGTGAAGATATCAAGATATACTATAGTAGCTATTGTTTTCCTAGTATCCTGCTTTGAAATTCTGTACCAATTCTACCGGTCAGTCTGTTTTGATCGACTTTGTTCTGTTTTGTTTTGTTGGATTTTACTGTCTTTAAAATAAAATTTAAAAAAACTTTCAATGTATATTTTTTAGAACTAAATACAAATAGGAAATACCAACAGACTAAAGGCTAACTGAAACTTAACTTTGAGTACCATTCTTTTTGCTTGAGACTTTCTTCATCTCCTTCACTATGATTCACAGCTTTAAAACAACTTTAATTTAGAAAATGGTAAAAGCTTCATGATATCTAAAAAATATGGGGAAAAGAATTATAACCAAATTATAGCATGATACAACATTAATTGTTTTCCTTTCTTCCCTCAAGAAATAGTTGTAGAACACTTAACTGGGTAAGATACTCTAGTAGACATTGGAAATACAAAAGTCCTGCTCTTGTTACTGACCCTAACAGAGAAGGCAAGCCATATGTTAAACATCATGATCAAGTCTGATAAGTTCTTGGACATAGAATTCACACAGTATGATGGGAAATGGGAAGATGCATCAAAATCAAATTTTAGGGTCAAGGCAGAACTGGAAGAAAGGTGCTAATTCAAAGAATAGGAGGGCTGAATTTTGATGAATGGGTTGATGTCAGCCAGATGTGTGGTAGAGCATTCTAGGATTGGAGTTTGATGGTGTTAGTACATTTTAGTATTAGACAAAGATGTGTGGCATTGTTACTATAGAAATATAGGACAGAAATCTTTATGCCCATTTTTATCATGAAGAAATCACTATAAACATACTTTTTTGGTACCAGGTATCAAACTCACAACCTTGCACTTACCAAGCAAGCACTTAAACCGCTGAGCTAAATGCCCGACCCTGAACATACGAAGTTCTTAAAGAGACCCTATTGACTCAGGGTGAAACGCCTTTCACCCCAATCACAAATGTCTGTGGGTATAAAATGGTAATTGACAGTTCCTTTTTTTGCTTTAATATGTTGAAAGATTTTAATTTATTTATTTATTATATATATTTAAATTATCCCTTAATGATTTGATACATGTATACACTGTGAAATAATCACCATAACCAAGTGAATTAACAAATCCATTACCTCACATAGTTAATTTTTTTTATTTTGAAAACATTTAGGATCTATTTTCTTAGAAAATTTCAAGTATAGAGTTGAGTATTGTTATCTGTAACCACAACACTATACATCTGATTTACAAAAATGAATCATTTTTCAAAATAAAAATGTTATCACTTTGACTAATGCCTCTCCACATCTCCACTCCTGCCAGCCATTGGAATTTTTATTTGTTTATTATCTATTTTTTTTTTTTAGTACCAGAAATTGAACTCATAACCTCATGCTTGCTAGGCAGTCACGATACTGAGTTATATCCTCAGAGTGGAATTTTTATCCTGCTCTTTGTTCTCACCACACAAAATAATAACTCAAAATTTGAAATTTCTTCAGGTATTACTTTCTATACTACCTACAACCTTAGCAAATTCTGAGCAGTTTTTCCTCAGTTTCAATTGGGTCACATCTGAAAGAAATATACTTTATAATACATTAACACCATGAAAGATAAAGCATTTCTTTAATGAAATTTTTCTGAAAATGTTGCATACCTTTAAGGTGTTTTTTTAAACTGCATATTTCTCAGAATGATTTTCTGAAAACACTATCCCTACACATTCAATTCCTCAACAGGTTTGGCACATAACCAAGTCAGAAAAAATGATGTAAGTGTAGTGAAGCAATATAATTGAGACAAAAACTTGTACACTTTATGAATACTAAGTATTTTTAAGTACTTGTGAAATATCACATAATCTGTGGTGTTAGGTTGGCAAGCACAAAAGGATCAAGATGCATTGTACAAATATTCCAATACTACATGATGAGTATATTCATTTTGTATTGCATACACATATTAACAAAAAACAACCTTGGCAATATAATAAATATCAGAACAATTGCCACTCAGTTTAAGATTCATTTCTTGATAGTAGCAATGTTGACCTCCATATTATGTGTCTATCTGCTCCTCTCAGAGTAGCCAGTATTCTTCAATTCACTATGCATCTGACATTGTCTAGCTATGTTGAAATATCTAGGAAAATGAGAACTGTTTGTTTATTTCAGTGTTTTATTTTTACCACCTACTTAAGTGTACATGTGAGTGGCGCTTAGTAGTCATAGAAATATTTGTTTCATAAGTGAATGAGTTAATGAAAAAGACATAAAAGAAAACATACTAGAATGAATTAAAAGTCCCTATATCACTGAAAATTAACACTAATTTTATTTGCAAAGAATGAAAAAATTTCAGGATTGATAGTTCTTATACAGTTTTTATACTAATTAGCTGAATAACCTAGAATATTGTGAAAATAGGAAAATTGGTTAAGAAATACAAATCTTTTCATGTTTACCCACCAAGTTTTCTGATATCTCAAACTTTACTTTCTTAAAATTAAATTCTTTATTAACATTAGAAACAAGATGCTGAATAACAAGGATATGGCTGAAGTCAGAGTTGGCCTCAAGCTGATGTTTAATATTTAACTAGTTTCCAGTATAACAAAATGTGTCTGTGTTACTCCCTCAGATAGCCACTGGTAGTTTACAGATGATGAAATAAAATGTTTTGGTGTTCACTCCAGGTGGCTGAGACATATGGTTCAAGGTAGCTTCATACTTTCCTTTATTACAATGACAATCTTTGACATGTGTTTTCTTTGACACTTATCAGGAGATTTTAAAAAATAATGACCCAGATTAGTAAATCAGAACCTCTATAGTGAATTCCAATGTGAAGACATGGTTAAAATAATAGTTTTTATTTACCTTACCCAAAGCATCAAGTTCCAGGTATGTCTAAGGCTGGCACAGAGACAAAGGATAACCTGTGTAATTGCACCACAGTGTCAAACACCATTCGTCCAAGTAAAAGAAGAGAAAGATTTCTTTGGAAGCTCTGGTTCTCCCTAGACTCTCCTACCTGCCAAAGGAGTTTTAGATAACTAGATGAAAGAGATGTTTGTGTTAAAAATTTAGAAAATTAGGAAAGTAAATAGAATTGGAGCAGCAAGGACACTGGCTATGCCCACATTGGAAAGAGTCACTGTTAAATCTCTCTACCAGCTCTTATTGGCAAACAAAGGCTTACAGAATTTTTCTTCAATGAGAAAAACTTTAATTTGCTGAACTAACTCATTCTTGCTTATCATATATAAATAATATGTATTTCCTCGAAAGTGTAGTTTTTTTAAGTCCAGTAATAATGAATTCCTAATGCACATGTTTTTAATTATTTTGCAATATTATAATTATTAAATGGAGTTGTATATTTCCTCCAGTGAAAATTTGTTATGGCTGACTACAGTGTATGCTAATATCTGAGTTTAAGTACACTTTGACTCTACTTGATGATTTGAACATTTAATATTATCAGACCTTATAATATCACAATAAAATTAAATACAGATTTTCAAATGTATTGGATTAATCAGTAATCAATAAATCAAATGTTAAGTACTTGTGTTTAAAAATGCACTTTGCTTTTTAAAATAAAGCATTCCTATGCTTTGTTTTTTATTATGAGGTTATTCAATATATGTTCTTAAATTTCCTGTTTTTTTATCAATTATTTCACTAAGTAAAGTTTTTGATACGACACTTTCACTTTGCATGAGTTTTATATGCATATATATGCTGAGGGAAAACTATTATTTCAAAGCATTTTTTTATAAATCTACAGAAAAATTGTACCACTAATTTCTAAAATTGCAAATCTCTTCACTGTGGTGTTTTTATTTTTTAATTTTATTTTTTTGTACCAGGGCTCAAACTCACAGCCTCGCACTTGCTAGGCAGGCACTTACGCCACTGTGCTAAATCTCTGGCCCTATGTTTTGAGATGGTCTTACTATGTAGTTCATGCTGGCCTTGGACTCACTTTGTAGCCCAGGCTGGTCTCAAACTCACAATGATCCTCCAGCCTCAGCCTCCCCAGTGCTGGGATTACAGGAATGCACCACCACATCCAGCTCACTATAGTTTCTTTATGTTCCAGGCACCTGCCTACTCCCTATCCTTGCAAAGATAACTTTTAATGGCTATTGCTTTTTACATATCTATTGTGTATTTTCTTCTAAGAATTATCATTTACTTTTGCAAGTAAACAGATATTGGAAAAGTTTTGTAGTTTCCTTTGAAGTACCATATAATAGTTTGGTTTTTTTTTACATTTATAAAGCTTTTGAAAAGATTTTTAAACAATGTAGTAGTTTCTCAGACATATGTTTAATTGCTTTCCAATGTGTTGCACTTTTATATGTGATAATGCAGATAACTTGGGTGTATGGGGTAAAAAATTATAACACACTGACAAATTTAAGTGATAGTTTAAGCTATAACCAATACATGTGCTGAAAACATAGCCAATACATTCTGAATATCAGATTTATGAGGTTAAATAATATGAAACACAATTTTACTCTGAATGCACTAACTACAAAAGCTACTTGTTAGAGTGATTTATAATCAGTAACATTAATGTCCGAACCTGTTAACATATTAATATAATCATAATCTTTACTGTCAATAAAGGCTAGTCATTGAGATGAACTTTTTGATGGTATGCAGGCACTATTTACACTGAAATAATAAAGACTGCATCAAAGGGATCTCCATGCATTACATCTGCAAGGAAATTAGTAACAGATTTAATTTAAAAACATTAAAAAGATATTCATTTTGTATAAAACTTTTAAAAACTCACTGAAAAGCAGCATTTTAACTGGTAGCTTTACCACTTATCAATTATATTTAAGAAACTGGAATAACTTCTCGTTTGTTGAAAACCAGTTAGATGTATATTGAAGGCAACATGTCCATTTCTGTGACCCAAAAATAATCAAAATAAAAATGCTCAAGGCCTTTCCCACCAGTTAACAAAACAATTATATGGTTACTGTGACTTTCTGTGCAGAGTAGTACATAATACAATTTTGCCCAAACAAAACAGCCAGAGAAAGTTAATTTCACGCCCATAGTCCTGATTTCAATATAAGGAATTGAAAAACGGAACTAGTAGTTTTGTTTGCTTGTTCATATTGCTTTGCTTTGTTTCTCAGCTGATTTTTGTCATTGCATCTTAACCTTACCCAAGATTCTAGGGAGATTCTTTTAATAACATACTTTAACATTTTAACTTGCGAAAATTTCATTGTAGTCACCTTTGCCAAGTCTGTGGGAAAATCTCTTTTAAAAAGGTGCTATGCTGATCACTTTTTAAACAAATAAAATTTTATAAAGAAGAAAATACTTTTATGTATGTACTACACCACTACTGTAGATCTAGATCAAAATTTTTAAGTGAATAATAGTATCTTTTCTCTTTGCATAATTATTTGGTGTTGCCTAAGTTTTTGAAACTAAATTTGTAGAATATTTACCTACATACAATGCAAAAGTAACACTGGATGCAACTGATGAAATTGTGCCCTTTTCAGCACTGGTAAGGAGACTTTTTTTTAAAGAAAGAAGTCTGAATTAAAGCATTTTAATTATTTTGAAATAGATATATCAATTTATTACTTTAATAGTTGCTATTTATTCACATTAAGTAGTACAAATATATTCTAAGTTCATTTGTCTTTACTTTCATTGCATTCTTTTCCAACCAGATCTTAACATTCTAGTATGTGGTATGATATAGAGAAAAAATTTTGTTTCATAATTGGGCCAATAACCACTCTTTCAATGTAACAGTCTAAACTCATGCGGTGAGAGCAGACCTTACAGTTCAGTACTTCCTCAAGGCAGAGGATGACTCAGGATATGTACACCAAGGGCAGGAACATTGATGTCTAGCTTATAATTTTGCAAATCACACAGAATTACTCACTTCTTACAGAGGAGCAAATGGATGCATGATAAATTTATCTGAGGTCACATCACTATTGACTGAGATAGCAGAAATCCACATCTAGATTGTCTGGTTCCAGAAGCCCTGACATTAACTACTGTACAGTACTACCAATCTCTAGCCTCTTGCCATGTTTTTTACTAACCCTTATAACAATCCTAAATATCTTCTCATCTTCTCCAAATATGGAAATGGCATTACCTTACCATTTGTCCAGCCTGTAAGTCTATATTTTTCTTATTTTTTTCTTTCTCCTTCAATGAGATAAAGTCTTGGTTTTCTGCATACTCTTCTTTTCAAAAATATTTAATTGTTATATATTATTGCTATTGTTTGTACCTCTATTTATTTAGGCAAAACACATAATAAAATTTCATAGAGATGTGAGCAGAATTTGGTATACTAATGAGTATGTTAAATAAAATAGGTACAGAACATCTTCAATACATACTGGTAAATGTGTAAAATTATTTATGAGTTTTAGAATTTAAATACTATTCAGTAGATACATTGACACTAAATAAACTAGGTTGAGGCTGTGCTAATTTTATGGGGTGATAATCCTGTTTTTTGTGTGACCACACATGCATGAGCACACATATGCATACTGTGTATTTTCTTTATCTTTAAATAGATACTTGGATAACATTTTTGTATTATGTAAAATACGGAATCAGAAGTAATTGTGCTGCTGGGCATGGTGGTGAAAGCCTTTAATCCCAGCACTCGGGAGGTTGAAGCAGGAGGATCATTTTGAGTTCGAGACCAGCCTGGGCTGCGAAGTGAGTTCAAGGCCAGCCTGAACTGCATAGTGAGACCCCGTCTCAAAAAATAGGTCTGGGGATTTAGTTCAGTGGTATAAGCGCCTGCCTGACAATGCAAGGTTGTGAGTTTGATTCCCGGTACAAACAACACAAAACAGAACAAAAGAAATAAGTTGCACTGACAAAATATATGAAGGTTGTTACTTCTACTTTTCTCCATTCTGGGTACTGACATCTTTACTAGAATGTATGGCTCTTTTGGGTTAGTTTCCATAGTGAACTATAATTTAAGAAGCTCTTAATCTTGGGAATTTTGCATATGCCCAAAATGTTGAAAAACATTGACCACACTCATGGAACTACATTATATATCTAAGGAATAATAAATCATTTATATTTGACATTCAATATACATTTGTGTTTCATCTAAAGTAGAAGCCTTCATGGACTGCCTTCCGGGGTCCTGACCTGGGACCTCGGAGGAGAGCGAGAGGGGCTCCTCGCGGGGCCCCCGCCCGGCCCGAGCGGCACAGGCACGGATCAGGACTAAACATGGACTGCCTTCCGGGGTCCTGACCTGGGACCTCGGAGGAGAACGAGAGGGGGTCCTCGCGGGGCCCCCGCCCGGCCCGAGCGGCACAGGCACGGATCAGGACTAAACATGGACTGCCTTCTGGGGTCCTGACCTGGGACCTCGGAGGAGAACGAGAGGGGCTCCTCGCGGGGCCCCCGCCCGGCCCACGCGGCACAGGCACGGATCAGGACTAAACATGGACTGCCTTCCGGGGTCCTGACCTGGGACCTCGGAGGAGAACGAGAGGGGCTTCTCGCGGGGCCCCTGCCCGGCCCAAGTGGCAGCGGCGCGCGGGCCTGGAATCAGGGACCACCCCC
>RJWM01010708.1:0-62447 GCA_004363535.1 Dasyprocta punctata
AGAAAGACTCTGGAATTATTTACGTGTCTACAGTGCCTCTGCCTTTGGTCAGAAGTGGTGACCTCAGCTGGTGCAATCCCTGAGCATTCTGTAGAGAGGATGTCCAGAGAGCAGACAGCACCACCAGAGCACCCAGCCCACTGCACCTGTGCAAGCTGCTATCACCCAAGGGACGTTGGCTTCACTCCAAGTTTCCCTGCCCTTGTCTCATGGACTGGGCCTGTTGCTCTTGTTCTGCTTTGTAATTTAATACTTTTCCCAAGCCCAATATTAGGGTGAGGAAATAGTGTTTGGAAAATTGCTTCCCTGCTCCATATCAAGATGTCTGTGCTGATTATTCTGCCTTCCTCCACCCAGAATCCATACAAGGCTGAAGCCCATGTCATCGTCATCATCATCAATGTTGTTATCAAAGTCACCACCATCATGCTGGTTTTTAAAGTTTTGGTAGATTCCCCAATTTTCCTTTTGCTCTCTGGAACCTCCAGGGATGGAGTCAAGAGAGACAAAGGGCGGCCAGCTGCCCATTCACCCTGCACCGCTCTGACCACCTCTTCAGCCAGAGCACCTTCTGTCACTCTAGCTGCTTGCAGAAAGGTTCTTACTTCTCGAAAAAAGGAAAATGCACCAATTGAAACTATCCCTTCCCGGCCACTTCTGATCCTTCACATTCATCTAAGTCAGACTGCAATTTTTCCAAAAATCACTTCAACCCCCAACCCCCACCCCCACCCCACCGCACCTTCAGATACACCATTTCTTTTATCCAGAATATCCCTTTCCATCCTGCTGGGCCAACCCTGGACCCTGTGTGGTCCCGTAATTCCCGACACATCTTCCAGGCAGCACTGTGATGAAACTCGAAGGGCAAGGACCTCAGCGCTCCAAATTTCAACGTGTGGCGAGAGCTTCACTTTTTTCCATTCTGCTCTGGCTGTGGGCTGCGGTGTTTTATCTTGTATCTCTCTGCTTTACTCTTCCCATTTGTAAAGTAAGTAAAATACTGCCTATGTCACAGACCTGCTATGAAGATTTATGAGATGGCAACCACTGCATGCGGACAGCAAAATAATAAACAACCACCCGAGAAAGCATGAACCGTTAGTTCTGAGCACCCGCACCGCCTCTCTTCCTGAGCATCTCGTTTCATTCATTTTCCTAAACCTGAAAAATCTGTCTTTCCTTCGCCAACCCCCTGTATAATTTTCCCAATAGCTTTTTTAGAGTGTTTATCCCACTGAGGTGCAAGTTGAGGCAGAAATTGAAATTCAGTTTCCTTCAACAGTTCTTTCCTTGCTCGGATGTTTTGGGGAAGAATAATAATAATAGTCATCATCAAACAAGGGCTTCGGAGTCGGAGCACCAGGCCTCGAGTCCCAGATTCACCACTTCCTGCCTGGGCTCGTGAGAGGATTTCATAACCTCCCTGAGCCTTGGATTGCTTGCATTTAACATGGGAATTTTAGTTTTTATATTACAGGGGTGTTTCAATAATTAAAGACGATAATATAGCTAAACCACTGAGCACCACGTCCAGAGTTTGACAGGAACACAATAATGGTAATGATTCTCAAGGCAAAAGGAGTTAATGGGAGTTAGACAATGATGAAAATTCCCACCATCTGCTCCCCAAATCCTCCTTCTTCTCCCATACCCAGAAGATTGCTCCGGCTCTAATCACCTTTTCAGCATATATTTGTGCACTGAAGTACCCTAGATTTGTGGATTTTTGCTTAAACCCTCAAATATCCCTCTTGGTCCACTAGCAGAATCGCATTTCTGAGCAGATGTTTTTGTGCCCTAGTAGTCTAGGCTCTCTCAGTGTTTAAAGATCTTATTTTCTTATGCAAGTTGGCTTCTGCACAAGGAGCTAGCAATAAACACATCGGGGCTGGCACTGGGCCACACTCCCCAGGTGGGGACTTGCATATTGGCTTGCATATGAAGATGATCTTTAATTTTTCCAGGTTGTCTCTGCAAACTAACATACTTGCAGCTCCATGATACTTCTGGTGAGTTTTTAATTCCATTCCAAAGGCAGCTCTTTTGATATGGCCCAAATGGGCTGACACCAGCCCGGTTTGAAAAGTCCCATTTCTCACTAGGACACCTCATATGCAGCTGATGAACATCGGTTTCAATCCTGAAAGTCACCGCCAAGAGCCTTGATTTCCCTGATTCCAGGTTAAAGTCTTCTTTGAAAGGTCTCCTTTCCTCTGCAACTTCACATCAGACTCTCCCCACGTCACTTCCCCAGTCCCCATTCTGGATATCATTGAAAAGGCTAATTACAACTCACCTCTTCAGTGACACCTGCTTTCCTGTTGTCAGTGTTTTGTAACTGACTTGGCTTTCTGGCTCTTCCTCTCTGTCAACGGCAGAGACTGTGAGGCACAAGTCACCATGTGGGCACAGTGAGATAAATTAGAAGAGGCTTTATTGGCAATTTATCAAGAAGCTGCTGCAAGGTAGACCCATGAATTTCCTTGCTAAACGTCCCCTCTGTATTCTCTGCTCACACCATGGTAACAACGCTGTGCAACTACGTAGTGGTGCCCGCCCATCCATCTCTAGCGACACTGCCCATGGTTAATTGGCTCCTACCCCATCCCCATTGGGTAAGCAAGAGTCCATACCGCTGTCCTCAATCCACCAGTAACTGAGACACAGAGGGGTCAAGTGTCACCTAGAAGGCCTCGGAGAATGCCACTAAGAGAATTTCTTGCCTTCTGTCCATTTGCCTCTATCTTGGGCCTTTCCTGCAGATGGTAACTTCCGGGAGAAAGTCTGCCTGGGAGACTCCAGGAAACTTAGGGGAAGGGACCTTGGAAAATGTGTGCATCTGCACATGCCTATCCACTTTCTCCCTATAGTAAAACATGTGGACAGAAAGTGAGTTTTCATTGTTATTTAGCTTTCTAAAGTTTGTGATCTTCTGTACCTGGAAGTTTCACAAGAACATACTCTGTAACTTTTTTTCTTCTGCATCATTTTCTTTATTAGAACATGTGTATAGTACATAACATTTGCATTGCTTGTGTGGAGTTGGTACATGTACATGACACATTTTAATTCCCTTTTCATCCCCTTTCCTTTCCCTCTCTCCCTCCCTCCATATCTTGATCCCATTCCTTGTTGAGAAAGATCTATATTCCTAATTCCTATCATCCTGTCTTTTATTTTGCTCTCTATTTATTCTTTGGGTTTCTCATATAAGAGAAAATATGCAATATTTAAGCTTGTGTGTCTCATTGGGGTGGCCTGTGTGTCCATCACAGAGGAATGAATAAAGAAAATGTGGTATTTACACATGATGGAGCAATACTCTGCACTAAAGAAAGATAATCCATCATTATTCGCTTAAGTTTCTTTTTCTTTTTTTTGCACCAGGGATTGAACTCACAACCTCATGCCTGCCAGACAGTTACTTAAGCCGCTGAGCCAAACTCCTGGCAATCCATCATTATTAACCGGTGCCTTACTATAAAAGGATCTGTTTAGTGTCCATGTGGGGAAGAAATTTTTATGACAGCTGGAAGAGGGAAACTCATTTCCTCAAAAGCCAGAGCCTTGCCTCTCTCCTGGTCTCTGCAGATACATTCTCTCCCCAAACCTAGAGCAATTCAAGTCACCGGGAGCATTTTTAACAGTCCAAGCTTCCAGGACTCAGAATTTTTTGAATGGGGTGGAGGCCTGTTAACTTTTTTGCTTGGAGACCTGTCTAAAATTTCAATGATGAATGGGATTATATGTGATTCTGTCACAACACCCAAAACTAAAGACCAGTTCATGAGTTTTTCATTGACCATCAAAATCTCTTGAAAGCTGGAGATACTTGCTATAGAATAAAAATTAATAACACAATTTCTGCCTTCCCACCATGCCATTTCCTTGGAGCCACCCAGCCATGAACTAAGCCCACTAGAACTGTGAGCCAAAATAAATCTTCCATTAAGTTGCAGGTGTTGGGTATTTTGTCCCAGTGACAGGAAAATGACTAATACAACATTGCTTCTAGACTTTCTGACTCTTGGTGGTAACAGTGATAACTATAGCTAACCTTTCTTTAATTCTTAACATCTACCAGGACTGATTTCCTGCTCTTCACATGTATTTACTAACTTGATCTCAAAGCAATCTTAGACAAAATGCGTTTATATGAATCCTATCTTACAATAATAAGACAAAGGAATAGACTGACTAATAAATATTTGTTTTTGTTCCTGATGCAAATTATCTCACTGATTGAATTGCTAAGAATCTCAGCTACTAGATTGTCTATTACTTTTTGCTCTCTCAGTTTATAAACTCTGTGCAATTGTTTGTTTTATCAATTTTACTGAGGTAAAATTTATGCACAATAAACTAATCCAAATTTACGTGTACAGTTTAAGGAGCTTTGAGAAATGTGTTTGGTTATTCCAGCACAATAAAATAAAAATATTTTCATTACACTTAATTTATTTCCACATGCAGATTTGTAGCCAATTCTCATCTCTAATCCTGACTCAGATAACCATGGAATCATTGAGAAGAGTAACCATGCCTTCCAGTGAAGCAGGCTCTGCCATACAAATCAAAAAGAGACTCAGCCAGAAGAGAAACCATGACTTCCTGTGAGCCAGCTGGTGTACAGGTTGAAAATCAGAAAAGCATCACCACCACCACCACCCCACCCCCGCCACTGACTCAGAGGACTCAGGGTGAGATGATAGCAACTGAGGTGAAAGGAATAGCTTGATGCTTATATTGTTTGGTTGACGCTTCAGGCCTGGGGCTAGTAAATCTGGCCACCTACTTGGAGGATGGCAGTGTGCAATGTATCGACTGTGGGGGATTTTCTCCTGTCTTGTTTTTTAAAACCAATGTTTTGTTCCATTTTACTGTTTTGTTTTATTCCTATGTCTGGTAACCTGAGCAACTATTTTAAAGACAATGTGCAGTATTGTCCTCACTGCTTTGTTTTTCTGACTTATTGGGGTTTTTTAAAATTCAATGTTATGTTTTGATTGGTTTTTACTTTGCTTTGTTTTGTTTGATTTTGCTATGTCTGATGGCATGGACAACTATTGTGGAGATAGCAAGATATACCATGGTAGCCATTGTTGATTTCTTACTATCCTGTTTTGAAGTTCTGAACCACTTTTACTGCTTTGTTTTGATTGACTCTATTCTGTTTTGTTTTGCTGGGTTTTATTCTCTTTAAAATAAAAAAGATTAAAAAAACATGGAATTATTTTCTTTATCTGAATTTAGTTTCATATAAACAGAATCATAGTGTTGTAGAATCTGCTGAGTACTTTGTAATAGTAGTTAATTTCTTTTAATTGCTAAATAATTGTCTGTGGTGTGAATATACCACAGCACATTAACCATTAACCTCTTGTTGCATAAGTGCAGCTATGTGTAAAACTTTTTGAGGACCTATGCCTGCACACATATGGGGCTGAATTTCTGGTTCACACTTTATCTATAGAAGAACCTGCCAAGCTGATGCCCAAAGCAAGAGTTCCACTTAGTGTTGCTATTGTCAGTGTGTGAGTTCAAGTGACTCCCCATCTTTGCCTACATGTAGTACTTTCAGTCATTTAAAATTTTAGTTATTTTAGGGAGTATTTATGGTGTCTTCTTATGATTTTGTTTGCATTCCTTGATGAATAATAGTGAAAACCATTTTGTCTTGTGCTCTTTGGTCATCTGAAAATCTTCCTTTGTGAAGTACCTAACTATTTGACCAACTTTTGTATTGACCAGCTTGTATTATTACTGACATGTAAAATGTCTTTATAGATTTTGGAGATGTCTTTTATAAGATATTGTAATATGAGTTGCAAATATTCTTACTAGCTTGCCTACTCATTTTCAAAGAGGTTTTAATTTTGATGAAATTCTAATTTGTCAGTCTTTTTCCTGTGGGAGTGATTTCATAATCAAAGAATTCATGGCTGCCCAAAGGTTACAAAGATTTTTTCCATTTATTTTTCCTCTAGGAATTGCATAGTTTTAGATTTTTTAATTTAGTTGCAATAAATTTCAAGCTATTTTTGTCCATAGTTTGATGTAAATGTTATGGTGCACACTTTTTTCACTAGGTAGTTGTTAAGCTGCTCTTCCAACTTGTTGAAAAGAATATTCTTTTTATTTATTTAACTTACTTCAAGGAACTTTCTCCAAAATCAGCATAGTTTCCTAATGATCTAGATTGTTCTGCTTATGTTCATGCTACAGTCTTTTAATTCTTAGAGCTTTGAAGAACAGAGAAAATTGTCAAAACTTTTGTAATTGTGGTGTCTTGGCTTTTACTTGTTTATTTTACTCTTACTTTGTCTCAGATTAAATATTTATACTAGGTATCTTCTCCTTTGAACATTTTCACAATGAACAGGAGGGAGTAGAAAACATTTTTCTATGCAGACCAAGTATCATGAAATCATGTATTTTTCTTATACTTACAACCCTTCTGTCTTTTAATGTCTCACATATTTTAAAATGTAGACACATTGGGTTTAACAATTCAAATTCAGCCATTTATAGCCATTACTGTGTCTGTAAATACAAGTAGATGCTGTTATTCTGTGGGGAAATTTCCTTAAGCTGCTATCCCTTGTATTTCTCTAAAGTCAGAAAGGGAGTATCCACATTTTGATCTTAGTCACTATTTTGCTGTGATCTAAGTGTATCTCCCAAGTTTGTATGTTGAAACTTGATGGTCAGTGTGATTGTGTTCAGAATAGGCCTTAGAGGTCATTAAGACATGAAGGCCTCCCTTGGATGGGCAAAGAGCTCTTAGTTTAGGAGTTAAGTGGGTTTAGGGCTCATGGGAGTGAGTTTTTTCTCTTCCCCTTTTCTCTTTATATCCTTTCCACCATGAAGGGACATGTAGACAATACCATCTAGGAAGAACAAGTCTTCTCCAAACTCCTGATGGCAGCTCAATCTTGGACTTCCCAGCCTCCAGAAGTATGAGAAATAAGTTCTATCCTTTGCTTGTTACTCATTCTTAAGGGTTTGTTGTTTTGTTTGCTTTGCTTTGTTTTGTTTTGGTTATAGCAACATAAATAGACTGAGACCAACTTCTTGGCCACATTTTTGGTTTGAATGTATTGTAGAAGGTGAAGTATGAAATTCTTGGATAATAAACCTGACCTTTAACTTTCTTCATCTAGATGTTTTTATTATTTCTGAGAGAAGAAAATGTCTAGGTATCTGCCTTGTCAAGTTTTTGTGATATTTTAAAGGCTCTTTGGAGAAATGTCAGTGTTGGTAACAACAGAGAGATGAAATATCCTGGAAGATCCATCCTGAAGAGTGTGCACGTCCTCCACTGTTCCTTCTCTAGGAGGACCCACAGTGGCTCCAGAATTAAGCTGCACCTTCATAGTTAATCTTTGGAGAAATTTAGGGACCTTGGTGTATCACTTGATAGCGGTACTTAAAAATCCTTAAAACACTGAAGAAAGCTGAACTGTCAAGGAGTTACTTGTTTTTGTTTATGGCCTTTCCTTTGATTGTTGGTAAGTTGCTGGATCTTGTGACTTCCAGACAATGTTTTTTCAAATACAAAATTATGATATTTATTTATTGGATTTAAAAAAAAACTTGAATGTTTCACAATAGTTCTTAAATTTTGACATCTGACTACACTGTAATCGTCCTTCACACAATGCCCACATACACCCACAGATTCACATGCTTTCTTACAGTACTTTGTGCATATTTTCTGTAACAATCTCTGACCTAGCTGCAGGCTCAGGGCGAGAGTAATAGGAAACATTTCAGCTGTGACTTTCTGCAAACGCTGATGGAAGGGGTAACTTTTCCAACACTGTCACTTAGGGTCTGGGCAGATTTTCCACCCAAGAAGGCAAAAATGTTTTCATATACCATTTTAACTTCAGTCAATTTCTTACAATTTAGCCAGCATAGAAATACCAGCCAGTCAAATGCTATTGATGTAATTTCTGGCTTAGATCATGCACAGTCGTAGAATTTCCTTTACAAATCTTGCTGGCTCTTTGTGGTTGTACATTTTTTTCTCCTCCTCCTCCTCCTCCTCCTCCTCCTCCTCCTCCTCCTCCTCCTCCTTCTTCTTCTTCTTCTTCTTCTTCTTTTTTTGGTTTTGTTTTTAATAAAGGGACATTCTACTCTCTGTTCTCAGTTATTTCCTATTATCACCAGGAAAGTTTTCTCCAAGAACATCAGTCCATGAAATAAATATCTAAGAGATAAGGTTAAGAGGCCACTTCTCTCTACTGAAGGCAAGGAAAATAATATGGCCTAAATAGATGAGTTCTGAGGTGCATTTGAGCATTTATCAAGTTTTTCACAAAGTATATCAGGCACTATTACCATGTCAATCAAGGAGGTAGATTCTCTCTGTTAAATGTGACTAAGATACTGGTAAAGAGTACTTTGGGGACACCAGGGAAGGAATTAATGAAATACCTTGCTTGGCACCTCCAGACCAGAGCAAAGTGAAGTGGGGTGATCTGCATGACCTTAGTGTTTACTTCTGAGACAGTGTCGGGGGCCAGTGAATTAGAGATGGTGGAGAAGAGCAGAGATGGGAGCTCTGGTAGTTGGTTTTAAAGGCTTCTAACCCTCACATAGGAAGCTACTTTCCCTGTCCCCATCTGGCACCACACTCGGTCTCAGGCTTCTGGGTGTTGGCTCCTTGCATTTTGTTCCTTTTTTAAGGAAGCCTTTGATGTCCCTTTTCTATTGAGTATCACCCTGTGTGACCTTAGATCGAAGGCCTCCTCAAACTTTGGCCCCAGATACCTCATTTCCCTTCCCTAGTCCTGGCTCTACTTAGAATAAAAGAACTGGAGAAGAAAAGTAAGCGGAAAGGGACTCTTCCCTTCCCCAATATCCTCTCACCCTGCCAAGAAAGGGTGGAGGTGGGGCCTGTGAGAAAGTTGCAAAGATGATTGCTGCTGGCCTCACGTTTAACCTTGGCTGGCATGGATTTGAGGCAGAGTTCCAAGGACCTGTCTCTGACATTTGATATGAATGTAGAAGTTCTCAGCAGGTGCTAACATCATTTTTTTTCTCACTCTCAGTCAATCTAAACTGGAGTGGGGAGGGTGAGGCAAGGGGTTGGAAGTTTTTGTGCCCAGGCCTCCCATCCCCAGGAAGGCCTTCTGGCTCTGGGAGGTTGTGTGCTGCCCCTTCCTGCAGAGCTGGGGGGACCCTGCTGCTGTAGCCAAACCTCAGGAGACGGAGAAGGTGACACTGATCTCAGAGGAGGGAAAGCTTGTGATAGAAACTTACAGTTTTGACATCACCATACCTCAGAATTCAGGCCATATTTAATCTTGCAAAGCACTTTCTTGGTGCTCTTTCACTTAATTCTCACCATAGAGTCCAACATGAACTGTATTTATTTCCAGTTTACAGATGAGGAAACTAAGAGAGTTAAAGTACTGCACCAAGAGCACACAGTCAGCCCCTGCGGACCAAGGCCTCGAATGAAGGACCCAACACTGATGTTTCCACTCCCTGCATGATGGATGGCAGCCTGTGCGCAAATGAGAAAGAGAATTTGTGGCTGAAACTTTCCGGGTATCATCTGTCCCCCGCCCACCACAAGTGCAAGAAGTCAGTTGATCCCAACCACCTCTCCGGGACCCTGGTTTCGAATTTGGTGCTCTGATAGGTACATGGAATGGTGAGTATCATGCTGCCGGTGGACTGGGTTAAGGGGTGCCCAGATTTGTGGTCAAGCATCTTTCCAGGTATGTCTGGGGGGAATCTCTGGATGAATCAGCATTTGGATCAGCAGCCTGAATAGGAAGATCTACCCTCCCAACTCCCTGTAGGGCCCCCTGTGGCACAGAGGGGGCACTTCCCTTTCTGTTTGTCAGCCTCAGCTCAGACCCCATCCATCTTTTCTGGGCCTCAGCTCAGACCCCCATTCACATTTTTCTGCCTTTGGACACAGATTCTCCTGTTGCTTGAAGTTTTGAATTCAGACCTGGCCTTACCTCACTCAGTACCTCAATTCTCTGGCCTTTGGAATTAAACCAGTAACTTTACTGGTTCTCCCACTTGCAAAGGAGGTTGTAGAATATCTCGACCTGTGTAACTGCCTAATCCATGACTGCAGTAAGTCTCTTCGCAGATCTGGGTCTAGGTGTGTTTGCACCCACCTATGTGTATCTGTTGGTTCTGTTTCTCTGGAACGGGACTGACGAGTAAGATCATTTTCCTTGTTCTCAAGGAATTAAAGGAAAATAGCATGGGTACTACAGTCTTTTTGATATAGAGGAATGAAACTCCCAACCTACTATATGTCTGGCACAAATTTGTGTTCTCTAAAATTGAAGAATGAATTTTAGGAACAACGGAGGTTAAGAGCAGAATATATTTATTGAGAGAAAGAAAGCTTCTGCCTGAGGGACAAAAGGGGTCCCGAGCAAGTTGCCAAAGACTCTGTCTTTTCTAGTGACTTTTATAGAGTAAAACCATGAGGTTAGATGGGTCCAAGGTACGGGGGAGATGGGAACTTGCAAGGTGGACATAAGGTGGGACATAACTATGGTTAACCAATAATATTAATTGCTCAGGTAAAATTGATTAAATCCAGGACAAATGGGGGAAATGAGTCACGTAGTAAGCAGAGATGCTTAACAGCAGTGACTCTTCCCATAGGGGGTTGGGATGCTGACTCCTGACTTCCTCAGGGTGATAGAGAACCATTTAGAATATCAGTCCTTAGGATGTAGGTGTATTTGCTTGATCTTTTGTCTTGAGGCCTGGCCCACAGCAGGAGGTGTCTGTCTCCCCCACAGTTGCAAAGTATCTGGGCTTCTGTACTGATGCTTTCAAGGGCCCACCCCTGTCTGACTGCCTGTAATATTTCTAACTAACTCAGCTGCCTGTAACATTTTCAAACTATGCTTCAGATTTTCTTTGTTTGTCTAGGACTTTGCCATATGTGGGACTTTTCTGTTGAGGTCAGAGTCATTGTTCCTCTCTGACTCTAGCGTCTTTAGCCCAGGGTCTCTTCTACTCCTCGTTCTGCCTAACACTGTCATCAAACCAGGCGGGTACTCATAAATACTAAAGTCCATTGATCACCTGAATGACAACAGTGGCATGTGTGCTCGTGCTAATGAGGAAGTCCTGCTGGAGGATTTTTAATATACTGATAAATTTTCCTAACTCCATCTCCTAGTTCCCTAACTGCAAGGCCAACAGAGGCATCCTCTGATCTCCCGGGAGGCCGAGGCGGACAGCCACCGGTCCGCAGCTAGAATCACAGCTTGCATTTGCAGATAGGAGGCAGACGACAGCGTGGGGCTTCCACCCTCTGGTGCCAGGGCATCCTCTCCATTGTGTCGGCTCTTTCTCCGCCACCAGTTCCCGTTTCAATCTTATCTGCTTCCTCCTAATGCTCACGTCTGTGTGTCCATTTCCAGCACAGAAGCCTTATCACGCACCTCTTGAAACCGTCGCTAAATGAAGCCAGCCCCGGGAGGAGCATGTCACATCTTCAAAGAATCACAACAAAGGAAGAATGTGAAGGGTAGCAGAGCCCGGCCGACGCAACCATTCTTCTCTTTGATCCTCTAAAATAGATTGTGAGTGTGACTGCTCGGAATCCTTCCCCCAAGGCGCCGCACTTTTTCTGTCTTGTTTTTTATGCTTTGCTAGTTCCTTTGCAGCCTGAGATGTGCGCTTGTTTGGGGCCCGGCTGGGGGGAAACAGGGAACTGGGACCTCTGGAGAGAGGGGCCAGGCAGAGGGCGCAGGGCCACTGGATCTTCTGCTGCTTTGTCTCCTGTACCCCACAGGGTGTGAAAATCTCACGGCAAATTCCTCCACACCCACAGAGGGAGTGAGACACAGCGCCTGGGACCTGAACCTGGGTCGCAGGTATTATTGACACATTCTTTAATTTGTCCTCGGGGACGTGGGTTATTAAACGTTGGGAAGTTCGGGCAATTATCCAGCCCCTTTCTTCCCAGCGCAGACAGCGAATATTAAAGCCACTCCTCTGTGCTTTCCTTGATCCTTTTCACAGGGCTCCCGCCCTTTCATGCCACGCTTAATTGGAAGTAAAAAGGGCCTTTCATGCTCCTGCTCACCTTTCAGGGATGTTGTGGCCTCCTCTTTTGTCTCTCGGAGGAGGCGCAGATTCAGACTGGTCTGTGTCAGCCCCTGCCCTCCCAGCAGGACTGGAGCTGCTTTGCTTTGCACATGGCGGGCTGCACCAGGCCATCCTGCTTTTGTCTTAAGAAAGCTCCTCTGGTAGCCAGCCTCAGTGGCCAGTGTGGGGATTTTACTTGCTTTTTTAGAGAGGGGATGGAGCAGCTGCGACCCTGGACCTCACATGCCCTGCTGAATCCTGCAGAAAGGCTCCCTCTCCCATGTTCTGGGGAGGACCACAGTTGGCCACAAGTCATCAGGATACTCCCCAGCTGTTTGTGAACACGGGTGACACTGCGCTTTGCCGAATGCTGATTTCCTCCCCCAGTCCCCGCGGGCCATCTGCTGAGGAGTGAGCCAGTGTCCGCAGTGTGGAACAGGGGTAGCCTCCCTCTATGCGTAGACAGGGTTATCAGCATTAATCCAGGCAGGTGCTTTGCACTTCTCATCAATGGCGTCACAGGTGGGACTTGAAGAAGCTGGAGTGGAAAGACTCACCCAGCAAGTGGCGGAGCTGAGAGTGATTGCAGAGCTAGCTTGGATCTAAGTGCATGCTACTTCCAGCCACACGACGACAGAACCCGGAGAGGCTGACATTTCCAGAAGTGACCCGAAAGGGATATTTCTCCTTATTAAACATAGCAGTACTGAAACTTACTCTTCATGGCTCAGATAGACAAAAACTGTAACTTTTCCCTTTGAAATAACAGGTCTCACTTGGCTCTGAAATTTTTATTTCTGATGATGATAGTGGTATGTGGGGGATGTGTAGGATGAGACACGGGAGAGGACATTTAACAAAGGTAGTTTAGTGTCTTTTGGTCTAAGATACTCTTGTGAATACACACACACTACACACGTGCATGAATTTAACGATGTGCTGGTTAGTGCTCAACCATCAACTTTCTGTGAGTGCAGGGTCTCCTGATTTGTAGCGTTTGCCAATTCCCATGGTGTAAATACATCCGCCGTGGCCAAACTCTAGTTACACGATCTTTTTTGAAGGAGTTGGGAAGAAATGCATGAAGTCAGCTCTCATTAGCAGAGCTAGCCAGCTCCTTCACCATCCCAAATGTGCATTCCATAAAAAGTTGAGATGCCTTAGTAGAACTAGTTCACTCCTTTCACGAGCTTCTCCTGCTTCTCCCTTCTGAAGACAGGTGCAGGTGTGGTGGTGAAGAGCCTTTAGATCAGCAGAGCACTGCCCTGCCCTCTAGGGCAGTCTTTCTCTAGCCCATCCCTGGGTTTCTGCAGACCTACACTGATGTCCCCAAGGTGCCGTGGAATTGCCTGTCTGTTGGATTGCATACTGGCATCCACTGGACTTCGCCAGGCATCCCGCATCCTCTCCTGCTTGAAGGCCCTTACTTTCTGCAGCCTTATTTCTAGGTATCATCAGGCTTTCCCTAAGCCGTTGCTCTTCTAGATCCTTTATGGATACTAAGTTGTTCTGAAAGACCAACAACCCCAAAGTTCAGGGAAATGAAACAGAAGCTCCCATTCTCCCAAGCCCATGTAGGACAGGTATTTCTATCCCAGTTTTTGAGTTCTAATCCCAAAGGTAGGGGGGAAGAAAATGAAGCCATTGGTACTCAATACCTAACCACAGCTCTTACCTAATTTTCAAGTCCAAAGCATGTCAGACATCCTCTTGTGCCCTATTCTAAGTTCTTCCCACTCTGTGATCTGTTCTACTGTCAGTTCTTCAATGTCTGGCTGGTGGCCATTCTTTGAATGTTTCGTTCTCTCCATTAAATTCTACTTTTTTCTTGCAACATCACAGCACATGCTTTCAGACCACTGGATGATGGCAGACATAAACACTTTCATGTTAAAACACGAAGTTTAGTTGTATTAATCAGTCATTACCATACAGTCACAGCTTGAAGGGCTTATTTGGCTCACGATTTGAGAAGATTCAGTCCATGGCCAGCACCATGGCAGAAGAGCATAGCGAAGCAAAGCGGCTCAGTCCATGGCAACCGGTAAGCAGAGCAAAGGAGCAGTAACAGAGTGGAAGGGATAATGAAACAAAAATAGACCCCACAATTGTACCTCTGTGACCCACCCAGATACACTCAGAAGTGTGCTTCACTAACAGCCCTGAGTGGGTCCCAATGTTGGCAGTCAACCATCCCCACCAGACTAGAAAATGCCTTCTTTATTTTAAAGAGTGGTGCCTTCCTCCTGAATGGATAAACATGATGGTTTATGACAGGGTAACAGACTCTGCAGGAGTGAAGCATCCACCCTTTTAGCTTTCCTAAAGATACGATGGGGTAACCATAACGATGGGTGGCGACTGGCTTCTGAGGATGCAGGGGAAGGGCGCGTGGCGCGAAGGTTACTGAGGTGCGATTTGCACGTACAGGATGTTTCGCAAAGCCAGGGCCAAGAAGCGGAGCCTTGACTTACGACAAGTCCAGAGTGGGCTGGGCGAGGGTGCGAGGCTGGTGCGGTTCCCAAGGGCGGAAGGAAAGGCAGGCGAAGGCCCAGGTCAGCGCCCTGCAGCTCCTGGGCTGGCGCAGCACACAGGACCGGTGCCCGGGCCGCACCTCTCCCCCAGGGCGGCGAGCTTGCCTTCTCTGGCTCACGACTGAGAACCTGAGCGCGGTGTAGGGGACCTCAGCACCTGCCGGGGTGGCCCAGGCCGCTGTGAGAGTCCCCTGGCAGCCCCGTGCAGCGCCTGCAGCCTGCGGGACTTGAGACCAGGGGCGGCAGGAAGGAAGGAAGGAAGGAAGGAAGGAAGGAAGGAAGGAAGGAAGGAAGGAAGGAAGGAAGGACGGTGCTGTCAGGAACGGAGCGGGTGGGAGGGAAGAGTTCACCTGCTCCAAAGGCTCCCTTCAAAGGCGGGGGCCTAGAGTATCCGCGCGTTTAAATTGGTTTCCAGAATTTGGACAGGACCGAGAGAGCCTGTCCTTCTGCCCCGGCGCCGGCAGGGGGAGCTCGCGCCTCGTCCTGGACCCTGGAGTCGGGCGCGGGGAGCAGGCGAGGCTCGCAGTGGCGGGCGGCGGAGGACGCGGGAGGGAGGTTTCCTGGTGCGTGCGCGCGCGCGCGTGTGTGTGTGTGTCCCGAATCAGTGACCGAAATCACCTCAAATCCACAGTAGAAATTCTGCCGGCCCGTCCATTTCTCCAGCAGCCCTTTCCCCCCAAAAAACAAAAACAAAATCAGCAAAAAACAAAATAAAGGCTCATCACATGCATGAAGAAATGTTTCTAGGGAAAAAGCAGCTTTTTCTTTTCTTTTTTTTTTTTTTTTTAAACTGATGCCGTGAAACAAAAAGCCTGAAATCCCTGTTTCAAATGATTTCCTGTGATTTTTTTGGGGGGGGAGGGGTAGTCTTTTGAGGCAAGGTCTCACTATGTAGTTCAGCCTGGCCTTGAATTTACTATGTAGCCCAGGCTGGCCTTGATCTCTGGTTACCCTCCTGCCTCAACCGCCAGAGTGCTGGAATTACAGGCGTGTGCCGCCACGCTCGGCTGACTTTTCCTCCTCTGGAACAGTGATAGTTTCTAACGCTGTGTGCAAAATGACCCCTCCCTGAATGTGAATAGAATTTAGGATGTAACAGGTCATCTTTCAACAATTTCATTTCTGAGGCTTCGTTTAAAGGTAGAGTTTGCCGATTTAATGTATCTTTAAGATTAAAAAAAAAAATGACGACAGTGGGACGGGCAAGAGACCTCGGGGCGCTTTTCCAGGTGTTTCTGTCTCCTTTCCCGCTTCCTGAGCACCAGAGCGCCCTAGGACCCGGCCTGGTGCAGGTAAATATTGGAGAGTAACGCCACCTTGTGGTCAGACTAGAAATGAAACCCCAAATCAAAAGGCAGTTCCCTGGGAGAACTGGGCTTTGCGAGCGCAGGGTAGAGTGGGCTGAGTTAGGGTCCCTCTTTCCTACCCACGGTCTCTCCCGAGCTCCTGCACCAGTCCCGCGGGGCCGGCCCTTCTTCCCACGTGCAGGGCAGCTGGAAAACGTCCCCCGTGTCAGAACTGAAATTGCTTTAGGAGGGCATCTGCTAGCCTCTAGCCGCGACCCACTCAGTGTTAGGAAGGTTGACTGTGACCCGGACGGAGCGTCTGACAACGGGAGATTCCCAGGGAGTGAGAGGAGAATTGATGTCTTTGACCTGGGGCGGAGGCCTGAGAAGACCAGCAGAGAAAACTGGCATTGTGGGGCAGGTTAATTTTCTGCAAAGGAAGCTGGAGAAACCTCCAAACGCTTCCTTCTCAGAGACTGTAGGAGGAGCTGTTGTCCCGTGGTTCGCTTTACTTGGCCTATTTTGGAACTTTTTTTTTTCTTGTGAGTTTTTATCTGAATACAGAACCAAAGGATTTTTTCTTTGTTAAATGTCCTGAATTTGAAAGGTTTGCAAACCTTCATTAATGCAAAATTGTACTTAATAGGCTGTGTTTTCCAGATCTGTTCATCTAGTCCGTTAACATTTATCATCATCATCTATCGTGCCTTTGGGGGAGAAGCTACCTCCCCATGGAAGCCAGCAATATTCAGGAGGCTTTGGAGACCTCACCCTTGGCTGGCAGAAGATGCCAGTAATGTCTTCTCACTGGTTTGTTCTACTGCACTGAACGAACCAAAGGATTTGTCTTTTGATCAGCAAACAATATTTTTCTTAACAATTGCAAGTAAAATTAGATAAGTCAGAGTGCTTATTCTCATTTAAAATGTGCGCGTGCAGAATGCAGATGTACCCCTGTCACCTTGGAAAGGCGCAGGGGGTGGTGCAGGCGAGAGGATCACTTGGAATCGGACGAAACACCTTCAAATTTCAGCTCGGCTGCTTCCTAATTGCATACATCGGAATTATGAAATCATATGAATTTCAGTCTGTAAGACCAGAGCAATATTACCAATTATAACCTGTGATAATTAGAGGACATAGCATGGGTAAAAAGCTGGGTGCCTCTTTATTGTAAGAAGGAAACAGACACTACTGTCAGTTACTGCATGAGAATCACCATTTGACTCCTAAGTTAACTTTAGGAGCCTCACACGCTGCTCTTCCCCTGGGCTTCATCATAGAAGACAAAACATATTTGCAGTGGGTAAAGTTATGGAGAATAACTGCTTTAACTGCATGGGCAGGGATTTGGACCAATAAGATATCTTTATTGCCAAAAGAAATGACAAGGTCTAGAAACCAAGGTAGAAAGAATGCAGTTGGATGACAATTTTACTGGATGCTTTATTTTATTGTTAAACGTGGTTCGATCAAGTTTGTAATTTTGACTAATCACGGTTGAGTACTTGACTCTCCATTTCCCTGCCCACCCTTTTCCTACTTCCAGCTCTATTTCAATCCATATCCCTAGGAACTTTTTAGGAAGTTGACCCTGCATCAGCCTCCAGCTTTGGGGCATCCTCAGAAGCAAGCTATAAGCTGCTCCATTAATCTGAGCAGATGTTGTCACAGCTGGTGGAGTCCCGAGGGCTTCAGTGGCTGCAGAATTTGGACACACACATTCAACTCACCTTCTTCTCACTTTTCTTTGATATGAGAGTGGTACTGAACATTTGACAGAAGGAAAGGGATTAAGCGTATAGTGGGACAATTTAATTTCCAGTTTTAGAGATAACACCTAAATCAATGCAAGCTTCTTTAACCTATTAAAGATGGAATTCCTTGCCTGTTTCCAGCAAAAAGATTAATATTACAATGAGTGGTACAATGTACGAACTTTCCTGTGTAGTGTGTGTGTGTGTGTGTGTGTGTGTATGTGTACAGGTGTCTACACATCAGTGTGAACTGTATAGTTGTGCTGCGGGTAAGAATGGCAGGCGTGGATGAAGAAACCTCTAAGTGCTCTTGCAACTCCAAGATTTTATGTCAGGGAGAAAATAGTAATATTAGTTCTGTTGCGTAGGTGGAGAAACTGACACTTGGAGGGTTTAAGTACTTGCCACCATTCTTAGAGAAGCAAGATATGGAGTTATTAAGAGATATTCAAATTCAAACAGAATTGTAACTCAAATTTTATTTTTCTTTTTGACAAGATCTTGAGAGCTGATTGATATGAAAAGATCGGTTCAAAATAATTAAACTCCCAGTGGAGGGATGAATAAACCAGACATCAATAAATTAATACATGATGGTAGAGATATATCTAGAATCTGTTGGCCACATAAACACCTTTTCTCACTGAAAGCAGATTCATTGAACAGGTCAAAAGTGTAGGAAAGTTTCTCAACAAACAGGATTCAAGGGAAGTTAGCAGCATTAACTTCAAGGTTTCCTTCCATTAGACTATGACATAGTGGGTCCTTGAACCACCTACAGATAGTTCTGCTTCCTGCGATCTCCTTGAATGTAAGGTTCCTCTTCATGTATGCCTAGGTATTGGATTAAAATCGCGATACAGTTAGGTACCCAATTATTTTTGGCTGGATGCAGGAAGGGGAAACTCGTAACAGCTGCCTGGAGAATGTTCAGCTCCCAGGACAGTGACAAGTTTATAGCCTTCTTCACCTTATTTACCGTACCGTTCCCTCATAAGGTCTCAGTGACCTCCCTAACGACCTTGATCTCTGCGAGCATTTGATGTTGTTAAGTAATATTTGTTTCTTCTTGAACTCTTTTCCACTAGATTACTTAACAATGACTTCATAATTCTTTCTTGATGTTCCTTTTCTTTCTTTTTTTCTTTCTACTTTTGGTTTCTTTTTTCTAAATCTGTTTTTTTTTTTTTTAAATTTGGATCCTGCTACTTCCTGTATTTCCATGGAGAAGAAATTTCCTAGTTATTCTAGAGGCTGAATGAGTCATATAAATTGTTGTCTGGTCATATAAATTGGGAAAACACATGACCTGTTTATTGGGAAAGTTTATCATGTGTATTAACTACTCAGTGATCAATAAAGAAATACTTTGTAAACCTAGCATTTTTCAAGCTTGTTAGACTTGACACATATCTGCCTTCAAACACACTTCAAAATAATGATGCCTGTACAGTGGTACCTCAGTGCACGAACTTAATTCTTGCCACGATTCTGGCTGCATATCAGTCTGGAGGAGAACCAAATCAAATTTCCCCACAAGGTCAGCATTGAACTTAACCATTGAATTTGATTTGGTTCTCGTCCAATTTGATTTGTAACGAGAGTCGTGGAAAGAATTAAGTTCACGCAGTGAGGTACCACTTACAGTTCCAAGGTAAGATTTCCTTTTGAGAATGGAAAGACTGGAAGATATGCAGAAGTCCATGGAAGCTACAAATCTTTCTGGGTAGCTCTATTGAAGCTCTCTACTCTAGGAATGAGTGAATTCCACTCCAGGCTCCTGTTTATTCTGTGGGAAGTTCCCTCTCCATTGCTTGCCTTCCCCCTGCCTCCAACTTTACAAGTTTCTTCTTTGTCAGCTTCTGAATTTGGTATTCCTACCCAAGCCAGGCTGGATCTACCATGATAGCTGAGCAGATAATCACACATCATTAGACTTGTCTTGAGATTTCTTTGTACATTTGCCTCTCTTATAGTTCCTATCCATGGCCCATCTACTTTCTGTCTGTATAGATTTGCCCGACACAGACATTTTTATGTAAATGTATTAAATCACATCGGGACTTTTCTGTCTTTAGCTTAACATTGTCCAAGTTTATCCATGTTGGAGCATTTATCAGCATACAACTTTCGCATTCATTTTGATTAATCTATGCACAGGTATTTTGTTCTCTTTCAATAAACTGTAGATGAGATTGATTTTCTTTAATCTATTCTGCTAATTTCTGTTTTTTAATTAGAGCACTTAATCCATTCATGTTGTTACTGATCTGGAAGGACTTATGCCTGCCGTGCCGTGGCTTGTTTTCTCAGTGACTCATGTTCTTCTCTTCCTCCATCACTGCCCTCTGTTGCATTAAATAGATATTTTCCAACTAATTTCATTGTTGTGCATTGTTAATTCAATCCTTGTGCCATTTAATTCTGTTGTTTCTTTTACTACATATTTTAAATTATTTTCATGGTGGTTTCTCTGGGAATTAAAGTTAACTTTTTGATTTGTTTTATAGTCTAGTACAGATTAATCCAACCTCAAGATCAACAGTATATAAAAACTTTCCTTCAGTATAGCTCTGTTCTCCCTACTGCTTTTGTGCTATTTTCACAGAATTTGTATATTCATATATAAATGGTATATAATTACATATTTATATAGACTTACTGCTTTGTATACTACTTTATGGAATTGTCATTAAAATCAGATATTAAAAAATGTTAAAGACAAAACCAAAATTCTACACATGCATTGCTTTTTTATACTCACCTAGAGAATGATGTTAACTGGTGCTCACTGGTTGGCGAGTTGAGCTGCTGTTTCATGTCCTTTTGCTTCAGCCTAGAGGAATCCCTTTCACATTCTTGTAGGGCCTGACTGGTGTAACACAGTCTCTCACTTTTAAACAAAAATGGACATTTCTCTTTGTTTCCACTTTACTGTATCTTAATTTATTTTTTGCTCTTGAAGCATAGTTTTGCTGGATTTAGAATTCACGTTAAAAAGTTTTATTCTTTCAGTATTTTTGATTTATTACCCCACTCCTTCTGGTCATCATAGTTTCACATAACAAATTAGCTGTTAATCTTATTAAGAATCTCTTGTACATGATGAGTTGTTTGTTAACTGCTTTAGAGATTCTCTTTTTCTTCATATTTTTGACAGTGTGATTATGATACGTCTTGGTGTAAATTCCTTTGAACTTACATGTATTTCTCTGAGCTTCTTAGAAATGCATATTAATGTTTCTTATCAAATTTTGGATGAGTTTGGCCATTATTCTTCCTGTTCTTTTTTTCACCATGTGTACACTGATATTGTTGATGCTATTCTACAAGTCTCTGAGGCTATGGTCATTTTTCTTTATTCTCTACTTCTTTTCCTCCACTTTTCTCTCTTCTTGTTCTTCAAATGTGCTAAAGCTCTTCTACTGAATTTTTTCATTTATTTTACTTTTCAATACCAGAATTTCTATTTAGTCATTTTTCACAATTTCTTTATCTTTTTGACAATCTCTGTTTAATGAGATTTCATTCTTTTTCATATTTGCTTAAACATGACTTTTTAAAATTTCTTTTATCATATTTAAATAGCTGAATTAAAACTGTCTATGCAGTATACTGTAAGATAATGCCTAACGCTGGAACCAGTAACTGTTACATGACTTGGAAGAAAAGGCCTTCAAAGATATAATTAAGCTAAGGTTCTTGAGATGGCGCGATTAGGTCACTCTATCAGGGGGCTCTGAGTGTAATAAGAAAGAAGCAGAGGGTCATTTGGAGCAAAACAGAACAGAAAGTGATACAAAAACAAAGGCAGAGATTACTAAAGGCTCCATAAAAGAAGGGTCCCCTTCCAAGCTATCACAAGTGGAAATGTTACCAAATGAACATGGAAGATTGTTGGCACAGGCAAACAATTCACTGGGGCTTCTTTCCTCACTACCTACCCCCTGACTGCTAAGTCTTGCCATGTATTTCAGGCTCTTGTTTTGGTCATGGCATGACTCCCAAACCAAGGGATCCATCTCTCTGATATTTACCACAATGACAGCTACTACAAAAGACAATACTGAGATTCTAAATTCCCTACCAAACTAACGTTTATTTATTACTCTCCCAAGAGTCCAAAGGGGGTGGCTCTGGCCACAGGGCTGTCCTAGGCATTTGTGCTTCCAACACTTACTTGGGAGAGTAGGTTTCTTCAATTTCATGGTTTGTTGTGCCCAGAGTTCAATGAGGAAATCGCCACTTTGTCAACATATGGTGTAAGAGAACGTGGATAATTCAGAAGATCTTGTGGGCTAGAACTCAAAGCGAAGCTCCTTTCCTCTGCTGCGTTTCGCTGATTCCTCTGGCCAACACTTAGTGCCTAGCAGGAACTACTGTCTAATTCTGCATCCACTCAGAACACAATATGCACTGCGGTGGTGATGGTACTGTGCACTAAACCGATCATTTCTTTTTCATGAAACATGTTATAACACTTTATTGAGCTACATTTTCCATAAAGCAAACTACACATATTAAAATTATACAATTTGATAAATCAGATATGTATAGACCTGTAAAGCCATCAACACAGTCAAGGAAAAGTGTATCACCATCACTCCAATACACTGCGGTACCTCAGTTCATGAACTTAACTTGTTCCACGATTCAGGTGAAAATGGCCATATCCATGTCTGTATGGGGAAGACGGGTGTGGTCATGCTTGCCACCCAATGTGGAGTTTGCAAATGGAAGCAAAAGTTGCTGAAAGCTTCTGTTCATGGGATGAATTTTTCACAAATGGACGTGTTAATGAGCTGAGCCGTTACCGTATTTATTGGTTATCTTTGTTACCCAGTCGTCTTCCTCGTTCCACAGCAAAGCAGCAAATGATCTGCATTGTGTCAGTACAGATCAGTTTGCGCTTGATAGAATTTTTGTATAAATGGAAAAACAGACAAAAATAGGTATTTGTCTGGGATTTTCTCATTCAGTATAATTATCTTCAGATTCACCTATGGTATTGTACTTATCAATAGTTTTTTTTCTGTATCAATTGTAAATCTCAATAAAAAGTCATAAATCTATTTGGGGGAATTAGCATCTTAATAACATCGAGCTGTCCAATGCATGAGCATGGTCTATTTCCTTATGTGGACCTTCTTTCTCAGTGATTCGTTATTCTCAGTGAATATATTGTGCACATCTTTTGTTATTTCAAGCATTTCACATTTTTGGATGCCATTGTAAATTCCATTGTGTTTTAATTGAACTTCATGATTGTTTCTAGCTTAAAGAAACACAATTGATTTTTGTGTATTGATCTTCCAGTCCTCAGTCTTGCTGAATTTACTCCTTAGCTCTAGTACCATTTTGGTGAAATTCTTAGTATCTTCCCCATAGATGGTCATGTCATTTGAGAATAGAGACAATTTTGCTACTTTTTTAAACTATTTTACTTACTGTTGTAAATACCCTTCCTTGTTCTTGCTCTTTATTTCACCACTTATTTTTACACCATGAAATGTGATGTTTGCATAGGTCTTTCAGAGATGTCCGTTGTCAACACGAGGGAGTTCCTAGTATTCCCATTTGTCTGCAATTTCTTACCATCAATGAAATCTAGATTTTGCAAAATTTTTACATAGATTAAAACTACTTATGATTTTTTTCTTCTGTAAATGTGGTAAATGTTTTTTGTAAATGTGGTAAATGACTTTCCAAATGTTGAAATGGATTTCCACTAGTATACCTTTTACTACAGTTTTACTTTCAACCTGTTTGTGCTCTTGTATCTAAGGAATATTATTTATAGGCTGCATATTGTCAAGTCTTAAATTTTATCCAATTGGAAAATCTCTCCTTTTTAGCTGACAACTTCAGATGACCTACATTTAATGTGATTACTGATACTATTAAATGTAAACTTTGCATTTTGTTATTTTCTATTTTTCTGATTTGTTTTTGGGTCCTTATTCTTTTGGAGCAATTGAGTATTTTTTTTGCAATCCCCTTTTATCTTCTTTGTTGGCTCATTTGGTAAACTTTATCCTTACAATGGTTGTTTATGGTTTGCTAGAAACTATTTTATCTCATCACAGTATATCTTTAAGTAATATCATACTATTTTCTGAATATTATAAGAAATTTGCAGGAGTATATTTCCACTGTCTCACTTTAGCACTTTGTGCTATATTTGGCATTCATTTTACTTCCATGTAGTATATACTACACAATTCATTATTACTTATACTTAAATAATAAATTATCTGGAAATTAAGAAGACTGTTTTATCTTTTTGTAATTGTATATTCTGGTTTCCTTCATTTTTCTGTAGAACCAGATATCATCTAGTATCATTTTTCTTTCTTAGTTTTTTTTTTTCTTCTTAAAGTTTTATTGCTAACAAATTCCTTCAGCCTTTGTATGTTTCACTGGGTCTTTATTTCACTTCCAGTTTTGAAAAATATTTTTGATGTGACTAGAGCTCTAAATTAGAGTCAGTGAAGATGTTGCCCTACTATTTTAAGGATTTTTCCCCCTGTTTTGAATGCATTTATTCTTTCTTGTTCTACAACTTCTCCTAATCATTGATTGTAATCATTTTCTTCCTTTCCATTTTTTTTTTTGAGATAAGCTCTCATTGTATAGTACATGTTGGCCTTGAACTCAGTTTGTAGCCCAAACTGGAGTCAAACTCATAGTAATTCTCGTTCCTCAGCCTTCCTAGTACTGATTTTATAGGCATTTGCCACCATGCCTGGCTAATCATTTTCTTATGTGTGTGGAGTAGTTTCATTGCATTTAAGGTTCATGAGATTTCCTGCATATGTGGACTTTATGTTTTTATCAAGTTTGGAGAAAAAATGGCATTGTTTTTTCAAATATTTTTGCATCACTTCTTCTTCAGGAATCCCAATTACATACATATGAAGCATCTTAAAGCTGTTTAAGGTTTTTTTTAGCTTATTATTTATTTCTCTCTTTCATTGTAGACAGTATCAATTGCTTTTTACTCATTAACAACATTTTTCCCATATCACTCACCTGCTGTTAATCCCATTCTTCACTTCAGACATTCTATTTTTCATCTCTGAGTGTTTACACTGGGTCTTTTTTATGCTTCTCCTGTTTCTGCTCTACAATCTCATACTCTATTCTACCTTGAAATACTAGTGATGTAAAGATAATAAGTATTTTAGCATTGCTGTCTACTATATATGGCATTCATTTCTGGAGTCCATTTTTGCTGGCTGATTCTTCTCTTTGCACTGACCATATTTTCCTCTTTTTTTGCCTTCCTGATAGTTTTTTTATTGGATGCTAATCATTACACATCTTATCTTCTTTGCTATGCAATTTTGTGTACCTTTAAATATTCTTGATTTTTATTGTGGGACACAATTAAATCAGTTGGAAACAGATGAGTCCTCCTGCTCTGGGCTGCCCAGGTCCTCAGCTCTGTCTTGTTCCCTCGGTGGAACTGCCGGCACTGTCTGCATTCCGCTTCCTTCAACCTGAGCACGCTCTTCACACAGTAAGCTGGAAAACCATGAGCCTCATCTCATTTCTTTCTCTTCTCTTGCTTCTCAGAACTACCTTTCATTCAATGTCTGACAGCCTTTATTATTTAGTATTTTGTCTGTTTTTTTTTTTTAAGGTAACAGAGTAAATGTTTTGCCTTATCATGGCAATCATGGTCAAAAAAGAGTTTCTAAAAGATCTCGTGGACATTACTGTGCTTAGAACCGTAAAAGATTGTGAATAGCTCTAAAGAATGTTTTCTAGGGTGGCAACAAGAGTGAGAATTTCACCTTGTACCTGGTACTTACTTGCAAGTTGAGGTAAATACTTGGAAGCCAGCTTATTCATTGCAATATCTAATCCCTTTGGGAGGTTGTATTGTATTTGTGCTGTCAATGTATACTTCAATGGCTCATATTTTTGTTTAAATTTTGCAGCACGAAATCACACCGCCTCTGCTTGAATTAGGCTGATTGCCAGCCCATTGTTTGAATCACTGCCAGGTTCAACTGGGCTCCAAATAAACTAAAATAATGGTTTCACACGTGGTTATTTGGGTCATTATAGCGTAAGCAGATACAATCTGTTGCAGGCTAAGTATTCTGATGGTCACTATTCACCGTAAAATGTCAGCATGGTCATACTTTATAGTGATGACCTTCATAGACATAATTGAATTTTCCCGGCATTGGGAAATGGAGCACACCCACAATGACAGATGGCAACGTCTCTGGTAGATGGAAGCCTCCATACAGCTGGGCCAGTGAATGAGCCTTAAAAAGGGGGAAAAAAATCCAGACTAAAACAAACAAACAAGCAAATAAAATTTCAACATAACTAGGACCAGAGGTTGGTACAGAAATTTTGGTTCATTAACTTGATTATTTACCCAACGTCTTGAGGTAAATAGTAGAATCTCTGAGAAACCCAACAGACACATACGCAAAGTAGTGCTTAGCCCATTAAGCCACGCATCCCACATATTGAATACATACAACCTTGAAGCAAAATAGCTTTGAAACAAGGATGTTAACGTGACTTCCTTTCTCTTCTTGGAATTGCCTAATACCCTTGACTCATCAGGGCACCCAGAGCACAGTTAGGGCTCAGGGTACTCAGTGTTTCGAGGTAATAATGATCCAAACCAAAGAAAATTTTTCCTCAGCTTTTGATTTTCAAAGTCTAAATGATGGGAAGAAAAATAACAAAAACAAAGCTCCCCAGGCGATACCAGCAGAGGGCTGAAGAGCGTCAGAGAAGGAACATTCTGAGCAGGTATTTGCGCTTCTGATGTAATAGGGATGAGCTTAAGACAATGTCAGCTGGATAAAAGCAGTGGATCTATACCAAGGAAGAGCTAATTTAAGTCATGTAGCTATTTAAGCTTAGAAATGTAAAAGAAATCACTGGAAAAAAAGATAAAAGTTAAAATGAAAATAGATAAGAACCCTTTCTCAGGAAGGAAACTTATTAGGCCAAATATGTTAACAGCACTTCTCTAAACTCTTGAACTGGAGAAATTTAGAAATGTAGAGTAACCATTTTTTAGCTGTCTGGCTAAGTAACTGATTTTTTAGACTACACAAATCTTCCATGCTTTCCTTATTTATATGAGTGCAAAACAAAAAAAAATGCCTTGAATTTCTATTCAGAATCCCCTCTTGGGAATCCACCAACAGCTTTTATTTTCTTATTATTTCCAATAAACACTATCCTAACTTCCTCCCTTTGTGTGCAGTTTTTATTTTTCAGCTTTGTGAGACAAAAATCTCAGATTTATACAAAATTAACTGTTTCAGTGAGGAGGAGAATTGCACCCTGCCATGCTCCATACTTAACCCGGGAGGTAAAAGAAAGGATTGTTACCAGGTTTGGGGCACCACAGTCTCCCTGTAGAGGTGGTTTCTAGGTTCTTTCTGTCCTGAACAAAGAATTGGTCAAGACAAACACAAAAGGTTGCAAGGATTTGTATTTATTAAAAGTAGGAGAAGAAACAAGCTCTGCAGAATGAGTTTGGAGCAGGTAAAAGTAAGAAAATGAGTACATTCTGCTGGTTAAGAGCCGGCTACTGTGAGGACACAGTCGGGGACAGCTCAGTGTGGACCCGCCTTTTTGTATCAGCCACTCCTCAGACTGATATGAGGTCTGGGCTGTCCTATCCAAAGCTGCTTCTGCTCTCCGAAGAAGTCCATGTACAGGGAACTCTTCTGCACATGTGTCCCGGGATTTTGTAATTAACAGCTCCTGTCTACTTCCCCAGCCAGCTTTGCCACGTCTTGGCCTCTTGTTTCAGGAGGAAAAGCCTCAGAAAGCCTGAGGAACTCATCTCAAAGGGCTCTATGTCCCCTTCCCTGTGAGACCCTGGAGAATCAGTAAGAGCCTGGAGGAGCAATGCCCATCAGGCACTTTCAGACAGGTACACTACCGGTGTCATCAATCGCCCTTCACCCCGATAAGATGCAGATACACTCAGAACATGTTCTCCATATCTGAGCTACATGCCATAGCTTCCTTCTCAAAGTGAGTTAGCCATGAATGAATCAGACTCAGGACCTCTGCTGATACAGAACAAGACAAGGAGCTGTAGAAATAAAGGACAAGGAACAACAATGAGCAAGTTGGTCCAATCCCGTGCACTTCCTTATCATGAAAACCCTACAAAAGTTGAACATATCCCTTGAAGGATAAACCCTGAATGGAAAGAGATTTTTTTTCCCCACTACTCAGCAGAACAGGGGATTTATAACAAAGATAGTAAAAAATAGATCTTGTTATAACAGTTATTTTTATTATACACCTGAGTTTGGAGATTAAGATTTAAACCAAATATGCAGTAAAAATTTCTGTAATACATTTAAGCTTACTTTTTTTTTCTGGGCTTAATCTCTAAGGAGATATTCATTCAAAAAATTTTGGGCAAAGAGGGAATTAGAACTCAGAGAAGGAATACAGAATGATAAAATCTCTTGAGATATTGCAGCCCAAGCTAATATACCTCAGAACTCGGAGGCTAAACACAACGGTTACTTTTTGTTATTCAGATGTCTTCCTGTGAGATGAGATTTGGATGTTCTGGGCATGGCTTGGCTTGGCGGCTCTGCAGACGGGCTGGGGCACTGCTGCTCCAGAGTCTTCCATCCTGCTTCCTGGGCCAGCAGCCCCACCAGCGTATGTTTTGTTGTTGTTGTTGTGGTTGTTTGTAGTAATAATGAAGAAGCAAAGGGCAGTTAGAAACACGCGATGCCTGTTAAGGTTTAATTTCAGCACTGACTCATTGTCATTTCCACCCACATTCATTGTTCAAAGCAAGTCATGCGATGAAACCCAATGCAAGGGCTGGGAAAGTACACTCTGCTCATGACAATGTAAATGGAGGCTGGGGTGAAGATCTGGGTTTTGTCATTCAACTGACCAAAGATGGAATTGGACTGTTTAGTTTTGGCATCAACTAGCAGCCAGATATGTAATTAAAGGGTATTATATCATTTGCATTTTAAAAAAATCTTAAACATGTGAGGAAACTGAGGCTCAGAGAAGCCAAGTAGCTTGCCTACTATGTACAGTTAATTTAAGACTGAACTGAGATTCTAACCTGTGTCAGAATCCAAAGCCTGAGGTTTGGAAGAACATGCGATTGGCCAGGTCTCGGGTTTTTGGATGTTCAGTCGAACTCTGCTTCATGAATGATCTTGACTCTGGTTGATCAGATACCTCTGAGTTCCCCTCATTTCCTCTTTTTTATGCACGGGTCTTCTTCTTTTCTTTTTTGACTTGCTAATTAATTCAATTTCTTTTCCTTGATTCCTCTTAGTGGGTAGCACCATGATTGATAGCATCTGGAAAACATTTATCCCTGTTGTCAGTGGAAAGTTTTACAGAACAGGAGACGTAAAAGGAGACCCTCAAGAGGAGCTGTGTCTGCGTAAATGATAAATTACCAGCTCTCGGATTATCTGCCAGGAGCTCTCCCTGGAGGCCCAACAACAGCACCTTTCTCGCTCTGGTGCCAGCTCTGTTATTTGCCACATGTTTATTGGAGTGAGTGCCCTCTGCCTGGAGCGGGGAGAGTGGGGCCTCTGAGCTTGCATCATGGAGCTTTCAACAGAATCTGTTTTCCTCCCATTGTCTCAAGTGCCTTCTCCCTGGATAACCAGGCATCATACTTTGAGAAGCCCGGATCCCAAGAACTGGAGGTAAAGCTCCCAGTGTAATGGAAGAAAACACGTTGATAGTTTTAATTGGTCCCCAAAGTAAAACCCAAGGAACAATTTACTGGTTGATGGATTTGAATCTTCCAACTTAGCAGAACTAGGAAGCATATGGTAAAAATAAACACATTAAAATTTGTGTCTAATTATTAGAAAGTTAATTTTGTTTAATTTGCAATGTAGTAATTGAATGAAAAAAATCATTTTTAATTTGTTTTTGTTAAATTAATGATGTGTCTACTTGGCTGCAAGCATCAGCACCTGTATCTTGAACCATACCATGGCTTTTTGATGCTCCTTGAGTCCTCAGAGGGACCTGAACCTGTGAACTGAGACAGGGAAAATCTTTATTGCAAATAATACAACTTTGTTGCTTAAGTGGAAAAGACGTGGTGAGACAGTGCTTTGTGAGCAGGAAGAGGCTGGTCATCAAAGACACACAGGAACTTCAAATTCTGCACACCTACGTTAGTCTGCGATTGCTGCAAAATCCACTCCCAGATCTCAATGACTTAGAATAACAAACTCTAATTTCTTCCTTATGAATATGGAAATGCACTTTTGCTGTGAAGATTGCAGGACGACTGTGCTCGATACTGACTCTCAAGACCCAGGATGGAGATGCAGGACTGTGGGCAAGCTCTCTCCACAGAAAAGTTCAGGAACACAACTGAGCTGAAGGAAATTTGCTGTGGTTTTTCAAGTTTTATCTTCGAATCAGTGCATCATTACATTCTCTCACTCTCCTATGGCCAAAGCAAATTACATAGGTCCACTAAGAAGATACATGAAATCTCAAGAGGGAGAGGGAATATTTGCAAAAATCCATACATTTAATCCAATAAACCTACCTTTATTTTCATTTGCATAAATAATGACCTCTGTTTTTATCTTTACAATTTAGGGCAATTGAAAGCACTTTAGGCTGGGGATATAGCTCAGTGGCACAGCACCTGCCTTGCAAGTGTGAGATTGTGAGTTTGATTCCTGTTACCAAAAAAAAAGCACATTAGTAGAGGTATATCCAAAGGAATTTAGTTATGGAGAAATAAATAGAATTAAAATGTGTAAACAAATATATATTGAGATTTATTATGTGTTGCCTAACTTATGCAAGATATTTTTAATAGTGTTTGGGCTGGGCTATAGGACAGATTCCAGGAGGGACAACAGGGAATCTGGGTGCTTAAAATTGTCAGAAATAAAATATATTCATGAAAAACTATACCTTTCCTTTTTTCCTTCTTCTTCTTTTTTTTTCTTCTAACATACATTATGTTGGAATATAGCATAATGGTAGAGAATACATACTTTGGAGCCCAATTTCAAGGAACAGAATTCTTGGTTCATTACTTAGTAGGTCTGTATGCCTTGGTAAGCCATCTGACCTCTACATATATCACTGTGTTCGTAAAATGGAGAAAGTAATTGTCATGAACTGTTGTCTTCCCACCTCTTTCCCCTAGCTTCCCCTGTATATGCAGAAGGTTGCTTACTGTACTATGGCTTGAGTTTCTGCCTGAGACATGTTTTTCTGCTCACAGTAGTATTCTTATCCCCAAAGAGGATCCTTAAAATGAATCCCAAATCAACGATAGATTCATTTTTCTTACACCTAGTTTGGAATAACTGGGATTTATTCTGCCTATATTCCACGATTCCTCCATGAGAGTTAGCTCTACTTACACGGTACAATAACTGACTGAACAACTCATCTTTCATTACTTTCTCTTTTTCCCTATCCCACTGCGTTTCTCCCTACCACACTTCTTGGGATCACTATCTAAATAAACTATTTGCACGTTAATCTTTGCCTCTGGACAGCTTCTGGAGAGTCTAAACCCGAACCATAATTGAGCCTTTTCTATAGGTGTTATGATATCAAACATGTTAACATAGATCTGAAACTCCTGGACCCGTGTCTGGCATGTACTGTAATAAGCACCATGTTGGTATTTGCTATTACTGGACCACTAGTGTAAAAGTTGTATGAGGTCAGGTCTTATATTTTCTCTCTTGTACACTTTTATTAAACTCAATCTTTCAATTTTTTTGGAGTATACCAGCCTCTTTATTGATAAAGTTATCCATAAGTTACAAATATGTCATTTTTTCTTTACAGTTTTTCTCCATCTTACATTATTTTTCTCCTGTCTTCTCCCATTCAGAAAGCTTGACTGACAATCAGATGGAAAACTCAAGAACACATTTTCCCATGCACCTCCAATGGGAACCTTAATAGCAGACAGTAACTACATTAGGTATGAAAAATAGATGTCTTTTTCCTCAATTTTGAATTTTTAGCATCCATAACAATGCCTGATATATAGCAAGTAATTAATATTTGATAATGAATTTAATTAGACACTAGATTTTGATGATATGAAAAATATTTGTATATATGTGAGTGTCTTGGAGTAGCTTAAAATTTAGTAATGAATATATAAGTAAAAAAATTATAATGAAAATAAAAAGGCTCACAATAGAGGTATCAAAACAGGAAAGTAACAAGAGGTACTATGGGAATGCAGAGAAGTACATTGATTTTGATCAGTAAGTAGCCAGGAACCATAGGAATTAAGGACAATTTCTGGGAAGAATATTTCCCCTGTGACCTGAGTGATGGATAGATTTTCCATAGAGAAATTAAGCTTCATTTGAATATTTGGAGCCCTTCTTCTTGTGTCATGCGTGTTAAGGCAAATTACATGTAATTTGCCTTAAAATTTTCTACTTGATGAGATCTCATTGCAGCTTTTGCTGAATACTTATCAAGAATTAAATTATTTTTCAATCCAAGTGACCAGTACCTTTAGGGACAAGCAGCTCTTCAGTATTAATGACAGAGAGAAAGGGCAGTATAAATGAATCCTATGAGCCTTGAGACTCAAAACTGTCAATTTATTCTTGAAGCAGAAAAGCATAAAATGAGTAAAAATAAATTTGAGAACAACTGACAAAAACTTACAGCAGGACAAAAAAAGAGAACTGGCAAAAATTATGTCAGAAATGATCGTAGAAAAGCATTAGCAAAACCGTAAGAAATTCAAATGGTGTAGCAGCTCATTCCTTAAGGATCCCAGAGATAGCCTATTAGTAGCATAGAGACCTACCCTAAAACTCTGTTTGGAAGAGGATTCTGTTGACCTCAGTGATAACGAAGTTTCAGAAACTTGTGAAATAGGGAGAGCTCTAGAGGGCATGGCAAAGAAAAGGAATAGGAAAAGGAGGAGAAAGGAGAAGAGGAGGAGGAAGAAGCAGAAGATACTACCCTTGACCTTAACCAAAAGGCATAGAAACAATAGAAGAAGAGCTAAAAAATTGCAAAAGCAAAATACAGTTGGAGATAGCAATATGAAGAGTAAATCCTGTAGAACTCCAAAGGAGAAAATAAAAAGATCAGGTGTATTTGCTGATTTAGTCTAAGCTGAGAGAAGAAGAGAAGTATATAAACACTCATGCCATGGGTTAATATTTTCCATTAACCAGAGAGGAAGGATCTTGTAAGTTGTAAATCTAACCTAACTTCAACCTTTATAAAATTACTTCCTCTCAGTAGTACCATTTAAGAAAAGGAAAGGAAAAAAACTGAGAAATAATTTCAAAGTATCTTTTAAGGTAAAAATAAAAATGAACCAGAAGTTTCCATGGGCAACACAATATTAATAAAATTCACATTTTTGTCCACAAAGAGCATTACATTTAAATCAATTATTTAAAGTTTAAAAAATTAAGAAAATGACCAGAAAGTTGATAGGGCACTCAAAATGGTGGCCTTCAGCTTCCAGACATTCATTCATTAGTATGGTGAACTGCATATATATATATATATATATATATATATATATATATATATGCAGACCCTCTATATAAATTGATTAAACAGTAAGAAATTTTGACAGAGAAATCAAAACTACTAAAATAATCAAATAAAATCATCAAATATAAATCTTAGGCCTAAAATGTATATCAGTTAAAAAGACAATTTGATAGGTGATTTAAAATAGGAAAAAAAAAGATTCTGGGCATCTGAAAATAGCTTGACAGAAATTATTTACCCTGAAGGACTGAGAACAAAAAATGCAAAATCACAGAACCTTAGAATCCTATGGGACAATATCAAGTATTCCAAAATATGTGTGATTGAAATTCACCTACAGTGGAGGGGAAGGGGCAAAAAAACAAAAACAAAAACAAAAAACCCTGACAATGTCAGCATTCAGATCATTCATCTTCTCTAAATGTTTCCAAATTGACATATCCAATGAACTCAATAAAACAAATCAGTGAAAATACAAAGAAAATCAGCTTAACTGCATTACAGTCAATCTTCTGGAAGCCAAAACAAAGACAATTTCTTGACAGAAGTTGAAAATTATGAACTACTACAGCAGAACAATGATGTGATTAGAGATGATGTCCCATCAGCACAAAAGAGGGCTGGGGAACATCAGGATGATACAGCCTGCTTTGAGAGACAAAATTGTCCACTAGATATTCTGCACTCAAGATATCCTGCAAAAGGAAGAAGTAAATATTTCAATGAAAACACAAATGTGAGTATATTTGTTGGCCTAGGTCTTCCTTAAAAGGAAGAGTAAAGGGTAAGGCTGAAAAGAAATAGAATAATGTAATTATGCATATCTATATGAAGGAAAGAAGAGAAACCAAAATGGTAAAGATGGGTACAAGACTAACACACACACACACACACACACACACACACAGAGAGAGAGAGAGAGAGAGAGAGAGAGAGAGAGAGAGAGAGAGAGAGGCAGAGATAACATAAAAAGATAAATGATTAAAGCGAGATCACTACATTGTAGAGACTGTGTATTAATACAATATGTTTTGCGACTAAGAGCTGTGGGTGGGTAATTAAAATTTTTGCAAGTGTTTTGTGTTTTATTGAAGTATTTCATTACAGATTGAAGGAGAAAGGAAACATAAATGAAGATGTAGAAAATAAAAATAGAAAGTGACAGAGTTTGTGGGGCACATCTACAGCCAAAAGAATATCCATAGGATTGAATGCCAATGTCAGTAAAAAGGAAAATGAAACAACAAACAAAACTAGCAGAGGAAAAAAAAAAAACTCTGATCAAACAGAAAGCAGAGAAAGGGATAAAATTTTAAAAGACAGAGGCAGAAATTTATAATAACACAGAAAACAATGCAATAGGTCTTAAAGTCAAGTTTTTAGAAAGTCAATAAGATAGGCAATCCACTGATACTTCATTGGAGAAGAGACTGGGGAGTTGTTTGTGTGTGGGAGAGATAGAGAGACAGACAGGAGAAGGAGACAGGGACATCCGTCTGTGTGACACTCCTGACTCCTGTTTCCCACAAGGAGAGGTTCATGGATTGTTGATGTCACAGAGTAGAACACGTTGGTACCACTGAAGATGGCTATGTTCTAACCATTACTCCACTTAATAATTAATAATCAAAGGAAGGGCATTACAATTTTCCTGCCTTTTTAATTTGACCTGTATTTCACAATATCCCATAGCTCTCATGAATAAAGGAAAGTTCTTCTATACACAATATTTCATTAGTAAATATAAAAGAAGGTTGGATTTAGAAAGTCATCACTTTATAAGCCCAAATAAATAAATAAATAAACAAACAAATGATCCAGGTAGTGGTAATCAATCATTTCACCAGTCACTTTCAAAGCATATTCCCCTGGGCAGCAATGTGAACACCATCTGCGAATGTGTTAGAAATGAAACTCTACAACCCCAATCCAACCCAACTCAACCAGATACTCTGCAGAAAGGAGTCCAGCACTCCTAGTTAAAACAATGTCTCCAGTCGTCCCAGTGGAAATCAAAGTCTAAGTAAGACCTGCTTTATATCACACTGGCTCACATTATGTCATTCTGAAGAAGAAGCCAGAAGTAAGGCTCAAATCAAAGACATCCAAATTTCCTATCCAAACCCTTGTTTTAATTGCTTCTTTATTTTGGCCAGGGTAGACATTTGGAGGTGATAGAAATTCTTTCATTCTTTCTTTATGGAGTTTGGAAGCTCAATAATCCTGTAGTGTTTCTTCTTTTATTGACTGTGACCTTTCAGTTAAGACTATGTCTCAAAACCAAGTACAGAAAACCAGAAAGCCCTCTTTTCAATCCAAAATTACTACTTGGACTACTAAATAGTAATTTTGATATCTGAAGCTTCCCTAAGGAACTGGGGCAAATTGTGTTAATCAAATTTTCTACACTCCTTTGATTTTCCTACAGGGACACAGACCTGGCTCCTGTCATTTTGAATTTCTAAGCTTTTATTTTTGTACAGAAAATTGGATAATACATTTATGTGCTTTAAAGCAGCTTTCAACCCTCTTTGCAAATGACCTATATGTGATAGAAGTGTTCCACCGACAATCCATGCATTACTTTGAGCTTTTTATTTGCCCATTATAGTGTGTACAGGTATTCTTAATTTGTATACATTCCTGCAGGGCTGACTCTGAATTCTGCAGAGTTCCCTTTGTAGCCAGCTGAATGCTGCATGACATTAGTTATTAAACTAATGTTTTGATGATTGAGCTGCTCTGAAGAAAACACTATTCCTCTTTTGAAGTGTGTGTGTCTGTGTGTGTTTTGCACATGCACTCGAAGTCCTTGGGAGAACCATCATTAAGCAAGCTGAGTTTCTCATTTCACAAAGATAAACTGGGATCATGGTAATATAATATCATTTCTCATCTTTCTTTAAAGGCTTGCAGAGATCCCTGCACACTGCCCTACTATTCCTCCCAAGCGGTGATTCACCTATGAGTGATAAACCGTGTTCTCTCATACACCGTGTGAGATTGGCCATTCGTTTGCTCTACAGCCCCCACCCCAGTTCCTATGTGATGTCTCCCGGCATTGCCAATCCTGAGCAGCGGCTGAGTGAATGGTGTTTAGGATGATGATGGAAAGCATCCAAAGTCTTATCTCTGCTCTCCACACTTATATTACCAAAAAAACCTGTGCTGAAGATGATAAGGGCAGAATTTTCTGTTGCTAACCAGTGCCCTCCATACCTGACACTCATGCCACATCATGAGTACTATACTCAATCAACTTGCAGTTTTTATTCTATTGCAGCCCACTTGCCCTCAGAAGTAGGCTGGCAAGGGCTGGGGATATAGCTCAGTGGCACAAGTGCCTACCTGGCAAGTGCAAAGTCCTGAGTTCAATTCCTGTTATAAAAAAAAAAAGTAGGCTAGCAAATGATGGGAGTGCCAATGGAATATTCATATTCTGACATCCCCGTCTCTTTTGTCCCATTGTCTTATATTCAAACCTGTGTGCTCAGGTCTCAGGCTTTGGGGTGAAATCCAGAGATTCACGTCAGCCGTCCTCCAGACATGGCCAGATGTGCCTGCATGGTAGGATCAACACAGCTTTAAGGCGATGACTTGTTTATCCCCACTTCGGGTCACATTGGAGGGTAATCTGATGAGGCTGGATAAAGGAATATCAGATCTGACTTGTTGGAAGCACCTAAGCCACAGTGTGTAACCACAGTTCCATAGAGGATGAGAAAGACTCCTCTGACAGGAAACTTTAGTTCCGTCACCAAGAGGACCCCGAGGGGCTGCTACTTCAGCATAACAGAACTTTGGGGAATCAGCAGCCAGCTGAGACCTCTGAGGTTATTTATTTGTAACCCAAGGACATGAGAACAAATACATAGAAGAAAAGCATTTGCATCATAGTGTATAGGAGGTTCGGTCAGGGGACAGTGCCAGAATGGGATGGTTTGTTACATGACACATGTCGACCTAGTTCAGGCAATCTTATCAGGGCAGAGAGGATACAACGGCCAACGCAAACATCTCTGAGAATGAACTGCTTTTAATTCTGCTCGCTGTTTTCCTGCAGATTCTGCTCTAAATTCTTAACTACACATTCCAGGGGTCCTGAACAGTTGTTTAGAAACTCCCTTCGTTTTTTGTATTCACTTCAAAAACTTCTTTGGCCAGAGCCTGGAGACATCTATGCAAGAAAAAAAAAAAAAAAGAAAGAAAAGAAAAGAAAAAAGAAAAAGAAAAAGAAAAAAAAACACTTTAAATAAAAGGGCAGGGGCTAGGCATAAAGTCCCACATTCCGTAGAACCCCGTCTTCATTTATTTGCCCATTCACCAAGTACTGATTAAACGTCTACAATGTTCTAAACCAGGGATGGCAAATAGGACCCATTGGGGCCAGCTCTGGTTAGCTGACCTGTAGCAGGCTGAGTGTACAAGTAGGCTCAGCGGGAGAGGGTCATGAGCGATTAGCAGTGTCCGTTCTTGAGAAGAATTAAGTAGCAGTGGCAACAAACACACCAGGCATTTGCTATCCCTGCTCCCGTCACTGGAGATACAGCTGTAAATAAGACACATGTGTACCTGTAAGTAGCTAAATTTCCTGGCAACAGGAACTCACAGGGTTTTATTGTATGTTTTGACTTACATTCCCTTTCCGGGAGATGTCCCTCTGTCCTTCAAGCCAGCCGTGCCCATTTGGGCATGCACCTGTGTTTCTCTCCTGCTTTCATGTTTTCATCAGGATCTGTAGCGTTTGCCATAAACTCACCCCTTGTCGTTAACGCACGAGATAAACTCATCTCCTGCGCGGAGGGATTGAAAATGACATTACAAAGAAAAACTACCCCTCCACTCAAGAAAAGTCTGTCTTGGTACAATTGCAAGAAGTTCCACTTCCCACAGGATGATACAATTTGACATCCCAATTAAAGCAGCCAGGGAGCAGAGTCAGAGGGAACGAAAGGAGAGACTCACATTTCAAGCAGCCAAGGAAAACCATTTAGTTGCTTTGCATGCAGATGAAAGAGACCTCAGGCCCTGAAGCTAATTACCTACAGCATTAATTCAGGATGTGAGAGCCAAAGGCTGCACCTTTGTAAAAACGCCCCAAGACAGTCAATGGAAAGTGATTAGTCAGAGCCAATCTGGAGGGCAGGAAGGGGAGGGTGTGCGTGTGCTGGGAATGGGGATTCATGGTGTCTCTCTAATTTCCCAGAGAACTGCTAGCATGTGAGTTCTGCAAAAATCGATTAATCATTTGAAGCCAGATGCATCCTTTATTGAACCTGGCCTTTCCTTATTAAATATAGTGATTAAGATCAGAAATAAGGAAATAATGCTTAGAATGATCTGTCATTATCCCTATATATTTTAGGGCTAATGAAACAAAAATCCTTTTTTTATTCAATAGAGGTTGAGATAATCAAATCTAAAAGCAAAGCGTCTCTTCAATTTCCTGATACAATGAAAGGAGAATTGCAAAGTTCATTTCAAAGCAAGGCTCTCCTTCACCTCCACAATCAAAGTAATTATTGAAGCATCTGGGTTGCTTTCCTTTTGGGGCTTAGTAAGGAGGAAACAGTCAGCCTGGTTCCGCAGATGGTGAAGTTTCATGTTATGCTTGGCTTGCTCTATACAGAGGAAGGAGAAAAGCCTTCCCTGTGCTAGAGGCTATTTGTTCTCCCATCCCATTGTTTCTTCAGTGAAGACTTCCCATTTGTTTTCCTAACTTCCCTTTCTGGTTTTCCTGGGATAGCACTTCTTCTCTTCTTGGAAACTTTCTTCCCTAAGGTCCTACTTTATGGTTTTCAAAAGGGATACTCAAACTGGGACATGATCCAATTCCCCACCACCACACACACACACACACACACACACACACACACCCCACTGTAAACAATGGGCCACTGAATTGGGATGAGTTGAGTCAAGAGTCAGAATTCCTTCTAAAACTTGGAAGCAGAGCAAGGTACAGGTTGTCTTTCCTTACTGGCTGAGTATTTCCCATCATGTGACCAGCAAAGCAGCAGAGACCAATGCACAGAAAGATGGTGTGTGTGTGTGTGTGTGTGTGTGTGTGTGTGTGTGTGAAAACCTGGATGGGGAGACAGAACTTTTGAGTGAGTCTCATTTTCTGTACAAGCCTAGCAGTATCTCTTCCTGTGAGCACGCAAGCTCAATTCTCGCATATAATGCACCAATACTCTTCCTGTGGATTTTTCATGTCAACTAAGCTAATTCAATTTGAATACAGAGTCTGAACTACTGGAGTGCCTACTAAGTGTACTATTGCTTTACTTGACAGTCAATCTAAGCAGATGGGACCATTTCACTGATCCAGCAGGTAGACATTGATAAAAAGACTCTAAGGAATAGCAGAGATTTGCAAATATTCCAAGCGAGAAGTGGGAATGGGGAGGGAAGCTGACACCAGTCTCGCTCCAAACACAACACGACAGCTTGCACTCAGATGACCAAAGCTGAGGGCCTTTCCACTTCAGGATGAATGAGGACGTCCTGGACCATAGTTTACATAGTAACGAAGTCACATTTTTAGGCTGTTGCTTTTTGTCCCTCTCCAACTACTTACTCCCCATGCTGACCTCTAAACTCGGCAGCACTTAGCTGCATTGACATCTAGATGCTTCCTCAGCATCCTCTTTGGTCCAACCATGCCTCTCCCTGACCCTCACGTTTCCAGGCGAATTCTTGGTTTTCACATCCCTGACACCCCTCCGCTGTCAACTGACTGCTGTTCTAGATCCATACTGAGCAATAAAGTGTCTACTTAGCTACACAGGTCTATATGAATTGATGTTGCTATTGATTAAAGCTTAAAAATAGAGCCACTTAGCTAGATTTCAAGTGCTCAACAACCACACATGACTAGCAGCTACCTCCTTGCATACTTCTGCAGTGGCAGAACACTCTCTTAGACAGCCCTGTCTTATAAACGACTTGCCTAAAACAGCCAGAGAGGTTCTTATTGCTCCCAAGGAAGGCAAATATGTTACAAAAGTGCCTGTATGCCTCAGCCATACCACGTCCCAGGCAGACACCACTAGTTAATCCCAGCACCAGCTCTCATTGACCCAAGACAGATCTCGCAGTCCGTCTGAACACTATGATCCTGGAAGACTGAGAAAAGGGATTGGGGTGAGTGTTTGAGATAAACCATCTAGAACCTGATTCTAATCCAATTCTGTCATTTATCTTAAAAGGAAATCAAGGTGCAGTGAAATAAATAAACAATAGATCACAGTATAGTCCTACCTAGACCAGAGTACAGATCTTCCCCTAAACAGCAGTACAGCTGGCCCATTGGGTGTGTAAAGTCTAGAATAAAATCCTGGTGTTTGGATTGTAGTTCTACCTTTTAATTTCTGAGTGACTTTGAAATTACTGCTATTGCACTGCAGATTTCTCAGTTATGAAATGGAATATTAGCAATGGTTTCCATCTCATACAGTTGTTAAGGGCTGACCTGATAACTAGTGTAAAGTACCTGGCATATATGAAGTACTGAATAAATGCAATTATTATCGTAACTTGTGTGGCACTTAGGGTCCTATTTATTTTTTTCCATAAAAGACACAAGGAAGCAGGAAATCAAAGAGGTTAAACCCTTGTCAAGTTCACCCCTGCTTTATCAGAGTAGGTGTTCTGACCTAAGTATTCAACTATGCTGCGTCTAGAACTCTAACCACTATCATGTATTATTTGAGAAATTCTTACCTCTATAGATTCTTCAAAATTATTTTGCAGTCCTCCAGTGTAGAGTTCTAAAAAGTTCATGTGTTTGTGTATTTACACACCTTTTGCCGCAGCAGACAATGATCTTGACAGATAAACTGGTTTGGGTCTGTCTTTTCGGGAGTCTTCTTGCTTGAGTAAGCATTTCCACAATTTGTCCACCCCGCTGGTCAGAAATGGACCTTAAGGTATAGCTCGCAGCCTACTGTACCTTTATTCATTGTTTCATGGTCCTTGAAAGCAGTGACTCACTGGGTAGAATGAAATTGCTGGGTTTTGATAGTTTTGGTGTTAGAAAAACTGCATTGTCTAACTGAGTAATTATCATCTTTTCATTTTACGAATAAGGAAAAAGTGGCTCAGAGAACATTGGTAATTTACCCGAAGACAAATAGCTGATAGATAGTGGAACTGGAATTCAAAATTAAATGAGCCTGACAAGGCTAACAAGTAGGTGTGACCTGGAAAAGAGAGGGAAGGCTTCAGTGGGGGACTGAAGGATATTAGGGGGCCAGTTTCAGCAAATCCCTAATCCTTGAAAACTACCCTCCTTTCAGCAAAGCATTCAGACCTCATGCCTAGATGCCTATTCCCTGAGACTGTCCTTTTGATAAAATTATAGTTTAAGTCACTTGTTAATCATTTGTTATTGCAGAATTAACAGAGGAGCCTAAAATTTGGGTGCATTTGAAGTTTGTTGTTTAGGCATTGTTTTTGTTTGTTTTTCTCTGTCTTTGAAAGCTTTAAACAGATCTTTATATTCTTACTGGAATCTTCTTCTGTCTTTCCTCCTTAATGCTGATGGTACAGCTCTTTTGGAATAAGACTATTTTAATTACTTTTTTTTAGTTTAATTAATTAATTAATTTGAGACAGGGTCTTGCTATGTAGCCCAGGTTGGCCTCTAACTCATGGTGATCCTCCTGCCTCAGCCTCCCAAGTGCTGGGATTATAGGCATGCACCACCATGCCCAGCAAATAAGACTATTTTAAAGATCCATCCCCCCATGAATCATTATTTTATCTTTTAAAACATGAAACTTTCTCGAAGATGTATTTTATGAGTGTGATTGTATTTTTAAACCTGAACATCATGAGTGAATTTTGTTTGTCCAGAAAGATATAGTAGAAAACCTGTCTAGCAACAATTTTTTTTCTTAATGTATTTAAAAATATTTAAAATTGACACATAAAAAATAAAATAAATAAAATTGACCCATAATTGCACATACTAATAGTATCCAGCATGATACTTCAATACAAGTATACAATGTATAATGATTAGGTATGGGTAGTTTTGTTTTACATACTTAAGTTTCTAACTGATCTAAGTGTAGCTCTTTATGCCATAAGATTGGGCCAACCTGGCAAAGTGGTTGATTTAAGCTTCTTAAATGAACAGCTCAATTGATTGTTCTCATGACATGGAACACTTGGAGCAGCTTTTTTTTTTTTTTTTATCCCCAGAAGCTTTTCTGTCTTTTAAAATCAATTTACCAATTTACCATCATAAATGAACTTCCTTGTGGGTGTAATTTACCAACTGAGCTAAAAAATAGGTTGAGTCTAACCCCTCATATTAGACATTTACCTACACAGGGTAAACAGCATGTGTCTGCACAGGACAAAGAAAAAGCTGAGGAATCTTGTGAAACAATAAGATGGGGTTTGTAAATGTTGATGGCTAGCATGTTTCAGCTGAAGGTCACATTATAATATTGGAAGCTATGATAGAAAATCATACAAAATTGGACCATTTAGAAAGAAGAAAACAAGTTTATAGTGATCTTCAGGATTCCTCACTAGTTTATTCCTGCTCCCATCGGCTGCTCTTGGTATTGATTTGTTGTTGTTGTTGAGAGTTGGTGTAAACTGAAAATATATATATTATATATAACAATATATATGAAATTCACGATACATTAAGCTTCATCATAACATTATGTCTAATTCATCTGCATATGAATCTACTTTCCCCCTGAGGAATTCTGTGCCTCTGAATCTATTGTTTGGTGTTTTCCCACTCCTGTGGGGTGGGCTGACTGCTGCACCATTAGAATCTTTTCTGAATCAGATTTCCTAGGCACAGACTGTGCAAATGAGAACAGTGTCTTTCAGGCTCCCGTGTGCTCCTGAGAGGCTGGGTCTGTCCCAGTTCAGCTCCCCAGAGGCAACGGAGACTATTAATATTTTAATGGTTTACCTTAGGAGCTCCATGAACTCTCCATCACCAAAACACAAAACAAACAAACAAACAAAAACCACCCGAGCTACAGTCTCCCTCCGAGGGCGTTCTCTCGCCCTGCCGCCCTGCCGCCTGATCCCTGAGGATTCGCCTTGTTAGATCTCAACACTGTCATCTTTGTTTTGCCTCGGTGCTGAGAGCAGTAGAGGCAGCCTCAGCTTTTGCTTCCAGCGTTGCAGTTCCTTAGTTTGCTGCAGGGTATCACGACTTCTGGGCGATGTTGACAATGCATTTAGAATCATTGGGGAGGTCAAAAAGAAAAGAGACACCCAGTCCGTGATCAACGAAAATCGTTTCCTATTTCTCAGGGAAATCTAAACTGGTGTTCAAATCTGATTTTCAGTCTGACACTACGATGGGAGACTTAACCTCAGGCTGCACTCCCCCTGGGTCAAAACGCTTTCTTCCCCAAGGTCACAGTCGACAGCGGGCCCCAGGGACACTGTGTGCTCCTGAGGAACTTTGGCTGTCTTGGGCCAGTTTGCATCTGGCTTCCTGGCTGGTTTTGGGGTCTTTGCTTGGTTTTCAGCTCCGGAAATCCACCTGTGCTGAAGGCGATCTGGAGAGCGCGAAGAGACCACTAGATGGCAGGAGCGCACCGCCGAGGACGCTTCCACACAGCGTGGCGGCGGGGGCGGGGCAGGTCTGGGGGCGGGGCAGGTCTGGGGACGGGGCAGGACCCTGCCCCCTGATTGGTCCGCTGACCCCCGTCTCCGCCTCCGCCCCACCGCCTCCAATCGCTACCCTGTGTGCTACCGCGCTCTCCCGGCGGACGGCTGACGGCATCGAAGCCTTCCCGCGGGACCCGGCGCGGGCATCTGCGAGCGGATGACAGCGGCTCTGGATGAAAGCGGCCCGAAGGGCTCTTGTTACCCTCCCAGCACCGTGATCCTGGCAACCGAAAAAGGTGTCCAGGGTGCCTAGGACTGAGAGTTTTAGCGTGATGGGTCAGCGAGGCTACGTCTAAGGAATGACCCCTCCTCTGCCACGCTTGTGCCCATTCATTTATTTTATTTTATGTTTTCTTCCCTTGATGCGCGTTTAGTTCCTACGACGAACTAGGCACCAGGGTAGAACCCAATTAGACATTCAGGCCCTGCGAGAACCCTACACGTGTAGGCGTAGAGACACAAATAAACCATGAAGATGGGTGACAGTGGCTAGGAGGAGGGTGGAAATGGCACACGATAGCATCTCAGAGGAGCTTTCGGTGGGACCAGGCTGGTGAGAGGGAGCTACTCAGGCAGAGAAAAATTCCAGCTTAGAGTCTAACCTTGAGATAAGAAGGAAGAGAGTGCTGTTGTCGCCCAAAGACTTGGGGGTTTTCTGGCTGAAATATAGAGTGAGATAAGGACCAGGGCTGAGCGATGACGACGGGCAAGAACCAGGTTAGGAGCTTTCGTGTGCAATGCCACAGAGGTCGTTTGCCTGCTCTGGCTGTATCACTGGGGAGCCATGAACGGTTCTGTCAAAGGTCACCTCTGCTCTTGAGACAGGTGTTCCTGGTGCAGTTGGACAGGATGCTGGAGGAAGGAAATTAAAATGAGCGCTCCTGATGGCCACAACTAAGTAGCAGCAAGGCAGTAGAGAGAAATGTGTGAGGGGTTAACGAGTTGTTAGGAGAATGGAAAGGATATTTGGAGTTGTCTTGTGATGTGGAGTGACTTCTTGACCTTTATCTGGGGTAATGGCAGACTCTTTGCTGTCACTGGTCAGGCCTAGTGCTAGGTGGGACATTAGTACTGAGTCCTGATGGTGTGCAAGGTACTTTGTCAGAATCTGTGGTCATCTACTATTCATCCGTCAATTCCTTCACTCAAATGACATTCGGGATCAGGGTCATCTGCTTTATATAAAGCAATATGCCAGGCCTTTGTTCAGCCCCAGAATGACGATGCACTTGCTCCTAATCTTTTTTAGTATGTGTATACTAGTAATGATCTCTTTTTATTGAAAACAGTCTGCATTATTCATGATGAAATAGAAATCATGCCTAGATGAATGTAATCCTAACATGCTAAACACATATTAAAGCGTATTATGCATTTAATTGATAGTATCTGTTAGTCAGCTTTCCATTTCTGTAGCCATATACCTGAGGAAAACAACCAAAAGGAGGAAAGGTTTATTTTGGTTCACAGTGAATGAGCTTTTAGTTCATGGACAGCAGGTTCCTTTGCCATTAAACCGTTGGCAAGACAGAAACATCATGGCAGAAAAGCATGGTGGAAGAAAGTTGATAGGAAGGAGAGAAAGGGGGAGAGGAGAAAGATGAAAAGAAGAAGAGGAAGAAGGGGAAGAAGTGGAAGAGGAGAAGAAAGAGAGGAAGCTGGTGTGTTTTCTCATTTTTTTCATTTTCAAGGATCTTAGACAATATTTTTCTATTTTTCTTCTTAGTATATTCTTCTTGGATTTATTGCTATTACATATTTTGATTTGAGCTGCATATTATATTATTTTTCAAAATGTTTCTTATATATATCTTACCATTTACTTAGACTGAAAATTGCTTGGGGGTAGGTCAGTAACTATAAAGTTAATGATTTCACAGAGGCATTTTGGAAAAATTTGTTGAATAAAATTAAATGTGACTGTAATTTCTAAAGCTACCTTGACATGTAGTTTAGAACACTTCTACCATTTGTGTTGTCACGAGAATTGAAAAAAGAAGAGATAAAGAAATAAAGGAAAAGAGAAAGGGAAAGAAAGAAAGATAGAAAGAAAGGAAGGAAGGAAGGAAGGAAGGAAGGAAGGAAGGAAGGAAGGAAAAAAGAAAGAAAGAAAGAAAGAAAGAAAGAAAGAAAGAAAGAAAGAAAGAAAGAAAGAAAGAAAGAAGTAGCTTGAAATTTACCTCTACTGAGATGGGAAGTTTTAGCTTTTATTGAGAATAGTCTGATAGGTCGACAAGGCTACTTGCTGTCTACCACAGTATGTTCCTTCATCTTCTCTTTTCCTAAATATGCATTTAGTTTAACTTCAACTCTCTCCTTCTAGTGAAAGTTTTATAAACCTGCAATAAATATACAAAGCAAGCAAGCAGAACAAAAAAGCAGTTGAACAACTAGGTTCTATAACATGAGAGTTGAGTATATTGTTGATATGATCCCTAAGATCAAGGAGACTATATGAGTCTCCCTTCCCATTTCTGTGACAAAAACAACTGACATCTACAATTTAAAGCAGGAGAGATTTCTTTGAACTCACAGTTTCAGAGAGTTCAGTCCATAGTCAGCAGAAATTTTTTCCAGTGCAGAAATGGGATGATAGAAAAGCCTGCTTAGGAAAACTGCTAAACCCATGGTAGCCAGGAAGCAGAGAGAGCAGAGAAGACCCAGAGATGTAAGGAAAGACCCAGAGGGAAGAATGCACCCTTCCAGGTTGTGCTTCTGGTCCTGCTCACCTCTTCCAACCAGTCCTCACCTCCCAGCAGCACATTCAGCATAATCTTGTCAATGCATAAATGCACTGATGAGTATAGTGATCCCATGAACCAATCATCTTCCAAAGCCCCACCTCTGAGTGTTTAGATCTAAATCATAATAGAGAGTTTACTGCAGAGACATGTACAGCTGTGGTTCACCTGTGGCATACAGGTTCAGACTTCAAGACGTTTTGTTCTTGTATCCAGTTAGACAAGTGTGTGTGTCCTTACTAAATATTGCTGGGTTCCTGTGTGTGAGGGTGACACTTGGCATTCCTGATAATGAGTCAGCAAAATAGCCATGTCCTTGTGCTGATGACCAAGATCCAGCGAAGACAAAAAAATGCAAAAGTAACCTATTCCCACAAGGAATATCAACCTGTTTTAACACATCAAGATTTCTCTCCTTTATGATCATACATTGGTGGAGGAAATGTGTAAAGTCTATGATACATGGAAAAGCCAATCAACCATGGGCATCCAAATGTATTGCCTTGGTCTTTATTACACAGCTAGAATTAGCTTTATTTATGGTCATGTGAAATAAACACCAGATGAGAAGAGACAGGTAGTCTCCGAGTCCTTAGAAGAGGCATCTGCTCCAGAGGAGGCAAACATGCTACTGTTCATCTCATCTATCAATTTAAGTTAATTGCAAGTGGCTGCTTGCTGAGCAGATTTAATGGGAAAGAGGGGTTGTTTTTCAAGTGAGCAGTTGCTTAGGATGGGAGAGTGGTGACACATGGCACACACATATTTGTTAATCTTCCACAGCACTATGGCTTAATCAATAGTATTGATATATCTAAGAGAGAGGGGCATAGAGAAGTTGAGATGGACTAGCTAGAAACGTGAGAATCAGCGAATCAATCTAGGCTATTGAGAAATGTATTTCTCAATCTTGGAGTCTCTGGCTTTCAGTCTCTGGGCAGGTGAAAGCTGTCAAAGGGCAAACTTCCTCAGGGTACCAAGACTTTTGAAAAATCGACTTTTCCCAAATTCTGTGTCCAAAGATGCCCTTTATATCTTCTGTTGTGATTTCAAGGTGTTTCAATTTAAATGTACATATTTATGTGTATAGTGAAGTATTTTGATACCTGTATGAGAGAGACAATGATCAAACCAGGGTAATTAGTACAACCATCACCTGAAGCATTTATCCACAAAACTAGGACTATTCAGTCAGGAGGACCTTTCAACCCAGCTGACAATTTCACTAAGGTCTAGAAGAAAATCAGCTGATAACAGGTTTAGGTTCACAAGAAACAATAAAAATTCTGTTTCTAAAACTATGAGGATTAGGTTTCTGGTTTTGTTTCAAGGTCACACCCTTCTAAAATTTCTTCTTGGTAAGTCCAGCCTGGCCACAAACAATGCTTGGACTTGCCTTTCTTTTGACTTTGATGAAACATATAAGAACTTTTATCAGATAGCCAAATAGGTTAATTTGTCAAATATAGAACCATTGCAGAAAACCTGTACTACAGTATGTATTCAAGAAACTCACAGTTTATGTTTGGACCAATACAAACTTTAAAAATAAGCAAATGTGACAATTAAAACATATATGAATTCAACTTCAATGATTTTGGCACAATAGTACTATTCATCTTCTCTTCTCCCTGGCATCTTCCCCTGATCTACCTGCAGGTTCTGCAGAAATCTTTGTTTTTGAATGTATTTAAATGCAAATTTTAAATGTCCTCAAACATTCTGTTAATGATGAGAGAGTTCCAATGCACTTTATTTCTCACTTAAAAGATAAAGCAAAATGCAAATTCGAAGAACATTGAGAGTTTTCTTTCTTTCTGCCTTTTTAAAAATACTTGGAACAAGTGCCATCCTTCAACTTTAAAACACAGGGGAAAAAATGCCTAATAACACTTGCTACTTGGCCTTGGCAGTTGGCATTGTATTACTTGCAAATGATTATCTCAGGACTGAGTCACAGAAATTATGTGTCACATAAAATGCATGTGAAATAACTTTCCCCAAGGAAAAAATTTAAAAACATTGTAGATTCAATAAAATACTGATGTTCTAATGGCTCAGCAACCTCAGAAGTTTATTTGAAAGTACGTAATGCTAAAAAGACAGAGAATAGGAAAAGAACAATAGTTGAGGGAGAAGGTAGGAAGAGGTAGGAGCAGGGAGGAAAATGAATCATTGTTCACCGGAACTTCAACTATGACAGGGCAGTGTATTAGTTGGGATTTTCCACTGGAACAGAACTAATAGGATGTATATATAGGTATAAGGAGGATCTACTAGATTGTCTTACACAATCAAATACTTAATAATCCCTCAATGGCCATCCATGTGCTGGCCAGAGAAACCAGTAACTGCTCAGTCCAAGAAGCAAGAAGCCTCAGAATGAAAAGGATCAATGATGAGCTAGTCTGCAGCTAAAGACTTGGAAATTTCCTGGACAGTTCCTGGTGCAAATCTATACTAAAAGTCTGAAGACTCTCGAGTGTGACTTGGGAGGGCAACAGCAACAGCAAGCAATGCACGCACTTAAGAATGTGTGCATTGTGTGAGCTCTCCATGGCTTCCACTGTTTTTGGCTCAAGCAGACCTTGGGCTTATTGGATGGTGTCACTTATGTTCAGAGTGGGACTTCTCTTGGTTCCATTGACCTACAAGCCAAACTTCTCTAAATGCAGCCTCACAAATGCACTCAGAATTGTGTTTTTGTACTTTTTCAGGCATCTCTCAACCCAGTCATGTCAAAACCCAGTGTTTTCACTAGTGGTGCCCTGGATTAAGCATGAGGGATTATTTGACAGATGCAGAACTGGGCTTTAAGCATCAGTGTAAGAGATTCAATCAAAGGCTTTGTGGTTTCCAAAGCACAAGCTAAAATACATATGCAAAGCATATTATAGCCATTATGATAATTTTTTTAAAAGACGAAAATTCTTTGGACCCCAATGTGCAGGAAATAAGACTTTGTCACTATTCCAAATGATTCTTCCATGAAGCCTGGCCTTAGTCACATATTTTGGTGAACAGAATTTCAGCATCTGTGATATCCGAGAAGCCTGGAAAGTGTTTGTCTAAATGGGTTAGTGTGGGATCTGGTCTAGCCCCCCAAAGTATCAATGGCTATTAATTCCCTCTTGGGGCTCTAGCGCATTGTCACCAATTTAGTGACTTGACACAAATTTGTTATCTTACGCTTTCCAATCAGAAGTCTAAAATGGGTCAGCAAGGCCATATTCCCTCGGACATGCCAGGGCCACCTCCATGCCTTTCCGTCTTCCAGAGGTGTGCGGGACTCCTTGGCTGAGGGTATCTGCCCTCCATCGCCCTGACCTAAACCTCGCTGAATTGGCCTCCTCACCTCCTTCATATAAGGACTTTTGCAATTACACTAGGCCAGGATGATCGGCCTTTCTCAAGATCCTTAACTTTTCACAATTCTATTTGTCATGTAAAGTGATATAGTAGTATTCACAACTCTTGAAGACAAGAGTAAGGACATCTTCAGGGGACCATTTTCCATCTGCCCTGACTTCTAGTGCAGGGGGAAAAGAAACCCATCTGAGACTCAGTACCGACAGATCTGAGAATGTGGCTGTTTTGTCTTCTCTAATCCCATCAGGAGCGCAGCAGGTTCAGTAATTTCACGTGAGACCTGCAAAACACCTACCCAACCATCCTGTAGAATTCAAAGAAATAATGGCATTGATTTTTTAACTGCTTAAATTTTGGGGTAGTGGGTCATTTAATTCTCAAACCCTAATTTAAATAATTTGTTTCCACAATAATTTATATCAAAATTTCATAATCTGGAAATTTTGTGTCATATATGTAAGGGTGTCATTTTCAAGAGGGAAGACTGTAGCATGACTTCTCCCTCTTGTCTTCTTCACATGGCTTGAAAATTCACGCTCTTTTTATGTTACATATGCATTATCTTTTCCACTCTACCTCTGAACATCACCTCCTCTGGAAAAGTTAAGAAATCAGAAATGGAAAGGACATTTTTTGGTACTAGGGATTGAACTCAGGGCCTTTCCACTGAGCTACATTTCCACCTCTTTTTATTCTTTGACACAGAATCTAACTACTTTGCTAAATTGCCTAGGGTAGAATCAAACTTGTGATCCTATTGCTTCAGCCTCCAAGATTATAGCATGAACTACACGGAAAGGACTTTTCATTCAATGTCCTACCTGATTCTCTATCTGGTTGTTTCTCTTAATCTTTGTGTCTCCTTTCTGGAAATAATTTTAAATACTAAAAGTTATTTGTGGCTCTTATCAGGGCCATTGGAAATTGTTCCAATATCTCATTTTCTGAAATCGCAGATGGTTGAAAATATTCTCTTTTTCACTATGACTCTTGGAATCACATAGTGGTCTATACTGTAGTCTTTGTGGTATTTTTATACCCACTAGACATTTATAGTCTACTCTCTTCCAATTAAATCATCATCTATCATTTGAAATTTGTTAAACACTAACTCCTGCAATGGGCTCTATGGAAAGCCTTATAAATCAAGTCAAAAAGACAGCTCTAGCTCTTCAAGAAGTTCAATAAAATTTAATTCAACAGCCTCATTGGGAGGACAATAAAAAGTCTCTTTGGTCTTTCATTAACTCAAGTGTTAAACTCTTCATTTGCAGCTCAAGCGTCTGACTTTGAAGATTATTATTTGGACTTCTAGAATGTCACACTCATTATCAAATCTTGAATGTCAATCTCATTTCCTAGAAAATGGGGCAAACCTGAAGTTGATTATCCTTCATAACTTTCGTATCCTTCATGAAGTTGACTATGCTGTCTATTTTATGGTGTTGGAATGATAAACAGAGAGAGAAATAAGTCCTACTTACCAAAATTTCTTTGATGGGCATAGATGATGGATCAATTTTTCCATTTTTGTATCACATCCTCTAAGTGACCTGAGATTTTTCCTTCTGTGATCCTGTGTCAGTGTTAAAATCTCTCTACAAATCCTCTAAAATTTCACACACACAGGGTGAGTGCCCTCTCTACTTGTGTCTAAACTGGCCTTAGTGACTCACTGATAAGAACAGATTGCAACAGAAGAGCTGCTGAATGACCCAGGACAGTAAGTCTAAAAAACTTCTCCAAAGCTGCTTGGTTTTCCCAGGACACTTGCTCTAGGGGAAGCCAGCTACCATCCGAGACCATGAGAACACCATACTGCAAAGGCCCCTCATCAGCCCTGTAGTCCACAACCACAGCTAGGTTTCTGGCGGAGAGACATCCGTCATCCACTGCCACCCTTGTGAGTGTACCCTCTTAGACGTCCTGCCCAGTAGAGTCTTCAGACTGCCACTGCAGGAAGACTTCTACTGCCAAATGCTCAGGTAAACCCTTCGAGCAGGCTTGACCTGGGGCATTACGAGCAAAATAAGATGGTTGGTATCTTATGCCTCTTCACTATGGAGAAATTTGTTATGCAGCATTAGTAACTAGAAGAGTCTCACAAAGAAAAACTGGAGTAGATGTCCAGCTATATCAACAATTTCCCAATTAAACACAACCTTGTGAAAAGCAAAATGAACTCCTGTTCCAAGTTTGGTGATCTGTTATATGGAGACGAGGATTAAAATTGAGCGCCAGGACACTTGGATTCTAGATCTGGCTTTGTCACTCATTGCTGTGTGAGTTTGATCCAGTTCTCTCTATAGAACTGGGTTTCCTTTCTTATAAAATAGAAAATTTGGGCTGAACAATATGCATGATTTCTTCTCTACTTAAAGCTATTTTAGTTCTAATGGTTTTTTAGAACACTGAGGTGGACAAATCAATACAATCAATTGACAGGTAATCCCTCCCCAAAACTAAGCCATCATTGCCAAGCTTAATGCTCACCTATAAATATGTAGAAAGTTCTGTCTGAAAATAAAGAACTGAATTGCATGTTTACAAAGTGATAAAGTTGCCTTAAAGATTTTTATTGGACTTTGAAAGGTGAGCTTTCAGAAGATGGTAATGGTTATGCAAATGTTTCCTAACTCTACCGCCACTAACTTAAGAAGAATGTTACTTATGATTAGTAATTACTTCAATGTGACATTTACTAAATTATTCATCATGAGAAACAGTCATTTTTTTTCCTTACTCACAAAATATTTGAGTCTTGCATTTGCCAGATTATTTCTATTTTCTTCTGAAAGTGGTCTTCTTAAGGACTGAAACAACTAAGAGACTGAATAGTAATTTAATTCCACTCTCTGGGGGTGTGGGTAGAGGGATCCTTTTTGTCTTTGACTATTGGATGTCTTTATAATATTTAGAGTCCCATGTTATAAAAAGCAGTCATTATTTTATGAAAAAGAAATAAAGATTTAAATATATAGTCTTGCCAGGGTTATACCTCAGTGGCACAGTGCCTGCCTGGCAAGTGTGAGGTCATGAGTTTGATTCCTGGTACAAATAAATAAATAAATAGTTTCAGACAAAGAAGTGAAGTAAAGATGTTTTTCATGACTTCAGTCATTCTTATGACAGTGTACTACTTCACAATTCATAGTTCTTCATTCTTTTTTTTTAACCTGATTTTATTGTTGCCCAACTTTCTCTGACTGTCTGGGTGGATCAAAATTTGCTTTAAAATTACTGCTTGATTTAAAGATACCATACCAGGTGAGTAGGAAAACACGAGTTGAGATATCTGTTAAAGGCTAACAGGATGCAGAAGAAAACATCATTAATTTTGAACCTGGGAAGGTTTCTGGAGGAGAGAACATCTGAAATTGCATGGTAGATAGCAGAGCTAGGATTTAAACCCCATTGTTTCATCGCTTAGACTCATGCTGCCAACCTTGTGCTGGTCTCCTTCCCTAACTCCCCACTACTAGATCTAAGATCTGGGTGTATCTGCAGCTATTCTTTCCTGGACCTTTATGGTTGTGGCAGGTAGGAGTTTATTAATACTAGTATTTTAGTTTTGTCACTGAAACACACACAACCCTGAATGAGCATTTGCTAGGTCAAGAAGGGTTAGTGTTATAGTGTGATCAGATGGCCCCCACTTAAGCCTCATGTAATCATGGACTGGGCTGAGTCTAGCGTTTGTGATTGTTTTGTAGTTTAGCTCTGGGATTGATGGTGTGAGTGCTGCACCCACCCATGGCTGGAGCCGACATGCAGTATAAGGGTGAGAAGATGGGTGTTTTCTCTCTCTTGCTGGTTTGCCTTGCTGTTGGAAGCTGCCATGAATGGCTGCCCCACCACGCCACCCTTTCTTGCAGCAAGCTGAATATGGACTGAAATATCCAAGAACTGTAAGATATAAACCTTTCCTTCACCAATTTTGGGCATCAAGTATTCTGTCTCAGTAATGAGAAAAAAGTTACTAAGACAGATTACATTTTCTAAATGTTTGCATAGATGGACTCTTGCAATGTTTACTCTTCTTTGTAAATCAAACTGCATTCCTTCTGATTATGGTGTGCATGGCACATAGTCTGTATTATTCCATTGTGTGGTTATGCCATAGTTCATTCATACATAGACATGATAATGGGGCCTTGACTTGTTGTCAAGTTTCAAATATTCATGATGATGCCAATAAGAATATTCATATAAAAAAGATAGACCTGTTTTTGAGAAGGAGGGAAAAAAACACCCAAATCACCCCAGGTTCTTTTTAGCTCTGTGAATCTGTTTCCATCTCAATGTATGTCTTAGCAGAGCTGTTCTTTATTCTTGGATGCTTTTTCTTTGAAGGACATGTCTATACTTTTGTTACCACTGCAACTTGCCAATCTCTGTCTCATTCTTCATCTAGCAGAGGCCTCATTTGCTTACAGAATCACTCCTCTGACCATCCTCGATGGGCTGGATATGGTATGGTGATACTAAAGTCCTGGCACCACACCATGCATTTTATCCATTGTACAGTTTATTATTTGTATTGTAATTGTGTCTTTATATGTCTGTGTCTCTCATGAGTTCTTTAAGAGCAGGACCAACTAGTATCATAATATCCCCAGAATTTATATCAAATAGTTAAATGTATATTAAATGATTGAATAAATAAGTGCCTGAATGCAAAGAGTAGAATCTAGGATAGACACACAATGGAATGAAGATGTTCTTTTATTAGAACAACGTGATAGTTGCACAATTCCATGCGTTACTAAAAATCATTGAATTGTATGAGCTAAATAGATAAATGTGTGCTGTGTGAACTGTGATAATCAATGTGATTGGCTAAAGAAATAGAGTATAATTCTGGTTATATCTGGGTGGGTCATGAAGGCATAACCTTGGGTATTACATATTGTCTCCAGTTCTTTCCTTTCTGGCATTATTCCCCTGCTCTGCTTCCCAGGCACCATGAACCAAGCATGTTTGCTGGGCCATGCTTTTCTGCCATGATGTTTCTGACATGGAAGCTGCTGACCATGGACTGAATTTCCTGCAACCATGAGCCAAGTTAAACTCGCCTCTTTTAAACTGCAGGTGTTTAGAATTATGTCCCAGAAATGGGAAAACAAACTTATATGGGAACTGTACCTCAATAAGGCTGTTTATAAACAGGAAATTGAGAAACAGTAAGATATTCAAATGGAAAAATAAAATACATTAAGCTTGAAAGAGTTTTAAACTTTGCAGCAGCAACTCTAAAAGTGCTGGAAGATTAAATTATTAAAACTCAACATACCATCCACACTCTTCATTCCAATATTATCTTATTTGATTCATTTACTTACTTATTTATTCACTTTTGGTACCAAATCTTCAAAGCATGCTAAGATTGGATTTCTAACTGCTTTTGCTTAACTTTCCTGCTGTGAAGAGCAATCTAATCTAGAATAGATAGCATAATAAACTAGGAGCAAATAGGAATTCCTTCCGTACTTGGATTCACCACTCCCTGGGAGACCAAGTGCAAATTTGAACCACTGTTGCCTGCACTATGAAGGGTAAGTAAGAATTTACTAGAATGGTGACATCGAGGAAAGCACTTTGTACAGAATTTATCTGAGGTATAGGAATTATGATGTGCAAAAAAGGTAGGAAGGCATTAGTCATCAAAGTGAACATTGGAAATGGGCTTGTCTTGTAGAATGAGACTACATAGCGAGGGCGGGTAAGGGCAGGGACATAATACTAGAGAAGTAGGTCAGTATAGAATTTCTTTGCAAAGAAGTTTGTATTTCATTCTGTGGTCAAGGGAGTGCCAACCTTTTTAAAATTAGGATTTTAAGGAGGAATGAACAATCACAGGATCATTTGGAGGATATATGCAACAGTAGCTTATGAAAGCATTTTTAACACTTGAGAAGAGAATGCAGTATAAATCAAAATTTCTTTTACTTATCTAATTTGACCTTTGCCTTAATTAGTCTCCCCTCTGAGTCCAAACTTTCTTATGCCTATTTCCATTCCCTCTCCCATGAACCCCAAAACTATCTGGTTCCAAGGACAACTTTGAATGCATTCTCTTAAGTGCTTCCAGGAAGTCATACTTTGTGTACTTAGAGTCAAGAACAACTGTGTAGCTGGACATGCTGGTGCACACTCATAATCCCAAACTCTGGGAGACCAAGCTAAGAGGACTGCATCTGGAGCCTAACCTGGGCAGCTCAGCAATTTAGTGAGACTCCATCTCACATGAAAATTAACAAGACAGTTTTTAAAAGGATGGAGATTAGCTCTGTGGGAATGCGCTGGATTCTACTACCAATACCACACACATACATAAAACAAGGGATGCATGCTCTTGGCTTATCATTTTCTGGAGTAATTTTTTTTGTCATGATAAAGTCCACCTTTTGAATTGAACTTTCTCCAAAGCAATCTGTCTTGGAGAGGATCATATTTTAACCACCCTGATTTTTGTCTAAGTCAGTTTAATTTTCATCCATAACTATTGGGTGATTTGTGGCAATGCTGTTGTTATATATATATTTTTAAACCCATAGGTAGGTTATTTGATGTGTGGGGGGGATAGGGGGGTGACTAGATGGGAATTACAATAATTTATATTGCTGCCTACCAAATTACAACAAACTTAATGGCAGGAGACAGCATCCATTTATTAGCTCATCATTCTGTAGGTTGAAGTTTGAGCAGGCTCAGCTAGGTTCTCTGATTAGGATCTTGTAAGTCCAAAATCAGAGTGTCACAGAGGCCAGATTCCTATCTGTCAGCTCTAGAGATGAATCCACTTTCAAACTCATTCAATTGTTGGCTGAATACAGAACAAGGACATAGTCTCACATAACTGCTGTGTAATTATCGTAGTCAGAAATGTAGTATGGAAAGAGTATCACATTATCCACATTAATATTCAAACTGTGTAATTCCACCAATAGATCTATTGTAACTATTGTTTTCTCCATTCCATAATCCCACCCAAAATCATCCATTGTCTTTTTTGGTCCTTTACTCTGTTTCAGTTCTTCAACCTTGCTTTATCTTTTGACACTGACATTTTAAAGAAAATAAACCAGTATTTTGTTATTTCTTCATTAAAGTCAAATTAAGCAGTTCTGCCAGAATGCTAGAGATGCAATATTCTGTCCTCAGTACCTGGCAGGGGAGTCAGATGACATTTGCTTGTCTCAAATTAGTGATGTTAGCTTTAATGACTTGATTACTGTGGTATTGTTTTCCCAATTTCTCCACTGCAAGATATCGATGTCCTTTCTTTGTAAGTAATATATAGGGGAATTCTTTGATTTATGCTAATTTATATATATGCCTCATCAAACTTATATTGCCAATCAGTGATGATTTTTGGAGATCCATTATTTCTTCTATATTATAGTATCGTTTACTATCTTACTAGAAGACCAAACTGGTATATTTATTTATTTATTTATTTATGCCAAAATGGACTCACAGATTCTTATTTTATTGAGTTTGTTTATATTATAGCCTCATTTATACTGAGATTCAGTTTGACCCAGATTTCTTCAGGGAGAGTCCTTTCACCTCACCCCCATGTCCTGTTAGAATTTCTGACTAGCCTGAAAATGTTCCAGATTTGTTGCTATGGTTCAGCTTGCAAATAGCCCTAGTATATCTCACATTTGGACATGGAACCCGGTTAGAAGAAGTAAGTGACTTGGTGAAAATTGCAATCTCGTGTACCCGCCTCTTGGTTGGCTTTCTAGGTGCTGTATGTTGGGCAGCTTTCCTCAACCATGCTTGCTTTGGAGCCAGCTGACAGTGGACTGAACCCAGTGAAAGTGTGAGCCAAAATAAACCTCTCCTTTGTTAAGTTGTAGGTATTGGGTATCTTGTCCCAGTGACAGCAAATATGACTCATACATTTATCTTGTACTGAAGCCCTGCTGTCAACCATTCCTCCTAGGAAATCTGTTGCTTTTTAAAGAAGACTGTAATTTATAAATCTGTCTTAGTTATGGTCATTACTTCTGTGATGTATCTGTGACCTCTCAGCAAAGACTATTAAAGTAGTATGCATATATATACTTCATATATATATATATATATATATATATGGCACACACATTTCTTTTTTTCTGTAAATATCAAACATTATGTTAGCAGGTTTGATTTGTTTAATGACAGAAATAGGCAAGTATTTATTTCCATTTTACAGATGGAAGAAATACAGAAATGAATCAAAACTACAATTTAAAAAATCTATGGTAAAGGAATTTTATTTAACCGGAATACTATTTAAGTAGTATTCTAAACACTTAAAAAAAAAAAACTTACAGAAAATATACAGAAAATTTGAGAGGATTTTATGGAAATTTCCTACATATTCCATACATAGTCTATTCTTATTATTAATTTCTTACATTAGTATGGTACATGTTACAATTATTGAACAAATATAGTCACATTATTGTTACCTGAAGTTCATAGTTTGCTTGAATTTCTTAAGATTTACTTAATGTACTTTTCTATTTCTGCATCTCACCAAGGATACACTGTTACATTTGATTGTCTCATCATTTTAGACTTTTCTTGACTGTGGTGGTTTCTCAGATTTCCTTTGTTTTTATGACCTTGACATGTTTGAGGAGAATTGGTTAGGTATTTTACAGGGTATATCTCTATTGACACTTTCTTAGAGATTTTTCTTGTGATAAGTCTGAGATTGCATGCTTTCCTAAAAGAAGATCAAAAAGGAAAAGTGCCATCTTGATCACATCATAGTAAGTGTGCATGTGGTTTTAACAACATGATTCATTACTCTTGGACTTGACCTTGGCCCCTTTGCAGGAGTATTTGTTGGGTCTCTACTGTAAATTTACTGCCTAGACATCCTACGCTATACTCTTGGAAAGTGTATCACTACCAGAAGTTACAATGTGCTTCCCCAGACACACCTTGAGGGTGAAGAGTCTGAATAAAGTATGTGAATCTCTTCCAAATGGGAGATTTGAGTCTTTCCCCTTATTTATTTATTCACACCATTTTGGCCCTATGCATATTTATTTTATATTTTGAACTATAATCCAATACTACTTCATTATTTTGCTGCTCTGATTGTTCAAAGCTTTGAGCATTGGGAGTTCTTTTGGTTTGTTCCTCTGTTCCTTGACATACTTGTGTCAATTTGATTTTAGTTGGTTAGTTTGTTGGTTAATTGGTTGGCTTTTGAGACTTTGTTTTCTTACACTACAAGATGCTTTGGGTTCACATATTTTCTGCCTTGGTAAGCTAGCTTTTTATAATGATATTTATTAGTAAAGCTGAAATCATTCTATGTAGGTTTGAGTGATATAATGTAGAGAACAGGAGTCATATTTCTCATTCTTATAGAAGGAGGTTAGAAATATGGGAAAGAGGAAGAACAGGAAGAACCTTGTGGGTTTGATTAAAATTTAACACTGTAGCATGAACTTATGTTTATAAAATTTAGAGATGTTTCTAGCAATACTCCTTATCTCAAAGTCTGTCCTGCATAATTTTTAAGCTTTTCCAAATGGAAAGGGGATCTAGAGATCAAAGGAGGGGGAAAGGAGGGAAAATAAATGGGAAGTAAAAGGAATCATGAACATGCACCCAAAAATGCTTATTGTAGCGTTGGAATGCTGACTTTTTGTCTGCTGTATATTCCCTTCCTTTTATTTTCAGACTCATCTTTGTCTTCATGTTCAAACTGGATTTACTATAAATGGAAATGGTTGGATCTTGTTCTTTTACTGGAAAGTCCTTTTAAAGAAAGTATTTCATACATTCTATGCCTTATATAATTGTCAAGTCCTAATCTAGACTTTGTCTACTCCTTTATTTCATTTTCTTTAAGATGTGTCTTTTTAGTTAACCTGTCCTGCAAATTCCAGCTGTGTCAGTAAACTGTTGTCCCAACTTCTACCTCCTTTTCTTAGTGAGACCCCCACCCATATTCAACCTGGGCTTCTTTCTGTTCTGCATCCCAGAAGGGACTGAGAGATCATGGTATAACCATGACCCTATCTTCTGAGTTTCCTTTCTTTCAAACACTGTAATATTGTAATACTTGTTCTTCAATGCCTGAAACCAATTGTTTCACATATTTTACCTATTCTTATTTATTATTATATAATTCAAATTTATATTTATTTGCCACAAAAGAACAAGCCTAATACTATTGCTCTACCACTCTTAAGAAGAAAGGCATCATCTAGGGGTATTGTCATGTGTTGATATCTTCTAACCCAAGCTCAACAATAAAGATTCCATTGAATGTAATGAAAATTAAGGTATTTTGAGTATCTTAATACATAGGCTGTTTTCGTAGACAAATTTTAGATAACTTCCCTGCTATGGCTTATATTTAGATGTCCCCCACTCACAAAGCCTCATGTGCTCATAGGTAGAGATTTTCAGAGCTGGCTGAGCCTAGGATGTATGATACTGGGATTAAGGACATGTGATACTGAATTAAACTCATTGATTGAAATTATCATAGTTCTGGGTGTAGCTGCATGAATTTACTATAGACAGAAGCCCCAACCTGGGTGTGGGTGGCACCACCCAAAAGGCTTTACCCTGAATGGAATATAAATGGACAGAAAGAGTCCTGACTCACAGTTGCTGCTACCACTGCTGCTTTTTCCTGTCTGCCCTGCCATGGACTGTTTCTCCTCAGCCATGTCACCTTGCCTTGGAGCCAACAAATTATGGGCTGAAACCTCTATAAACTGTGAGCCAGAATAAACTTTTCCACCTTTAATTTGGGGTACTAACTTTTGTCTCAACAGTGCAAAAAGTAATTAAGTCATTTCCCCAGCTGCATTACCTGAATAATCTTAAATAATGCCTTTAGCCCTACATGTGATGTAAGTGATAGGAAATGGATGTTGCATGATGGCAAGGCACTTCCATCCGTAGAGTACTTTTCTCCTTACAAATTCTTTCACAGTTTCCTGCCAGGATTCTGTTGGTTATAAGGGACCAAGACCTAACTCAGAGTTGATAAAGCATAAAAGGGAACGCATTGCTTTGTATAGCCAACATATTCAGGTATCTGACTCCAGTTATACAATTGAGAATCTGTCTCTCTTCATTTCTTAGCTCTCTTTACCCTTGTACTGACCTTGTTGGCTGACAGAGTGACATTAACTGATTCTGTTCAGATTCTGTGAGTTTAGCAAGTTCTGCAAAAAGAGAGCTCCTCAGTCAGTCAACAAATAATTACTGAAATGTAAAGAACTTGAGATGTGTACAATGGTAAACTAAGCAGTTAATATCCTTACTCTCAAAGAACTTATTCTCTGGTGATATCAGTGAGACAATAAAAAAGGCAAACAAATTAAATACTCTATGGACTTGTCATTAATAAGAAAACATTAATACGTGATAATGCAGTACAGATTCAATGATGGCTCTATATTTGGACACCAAGGAAGGCTTATTTTTGACGCAGAAAAGTGAAGTAAGGAGTATAGTATTATAAGAAAAAGATAATCAGGGAAAGATGTAGGGAAAGCATACTATAAGGAAAAAGAATAGCAAGTATGTGACACTTGGATTGTAAGTCAGCATAGACTGTTTATGGAACAGAGTAAGGCAAATGTAAAGAAATGGGAAATGATGAGATAAATGAGATAGGTAGGATTAGATTATTGTGGCTTTATGGACCATGGTAAATGGATTTCATCTGGTGATGGCAAAAGTGATGTGAAGGTAGCCAAGGAAGATGATGTGTCTCTTTAGAATGATCATCCTGAAGACTATTCTGGAAATCTCACCACCAACAAAACAGGTTTGATATTTCAGCGTTGTGCTCTTCCCTGAATGAATCACAATGATCAGCCTTGTACTCTACTTTGCCTGGCTCTCTTAGATTACCCTGCTCCTGAGTACAACCCCATCTGAATTACTTGAGCTTCTAAAGTAGGGTTGGGGATTCACACTTCCACTGCAGTGTTGTTTCCAGAAGGAGGATAAATGGTCACTAGAAAGACACAAACAATGAGAACATACACACCCTTCATTATTCAAGTTAGCAGAATGGTTGCCATTACTGGGGAAGTCTGGAGCCTGGTTCTTCTGGAACCAACTCTCCCAGTCAGGAGCGTTTTCTTCCACAGCTTGAGGAGTAGCCCCTGAACTCTGAAGGAGCTCACTGAAGTTCTAAAATGGTATGATTAATGAGAGAAGTAAAATCTCTCATTAAGATGAAAATACATGTTTATTTTTAAAAAAAAATCAATGGCCACAGATCACAGAAGAAACTAGATTTGGATATATATACTCATGGTTGGTGAGTGAGACCTAAAAATCTTTCATTTCTATAGCACAAATATTCTTTATGGTAAATACAAGTGAAATCGTGCTACTGCCAAGAAAGGCATACATAATATGTTCTCTTTCTGAAAGTTGGAAGAAAATTTTCTTTGCTGCATCTGTCAGGGAAAAAGGCAG